>CM052116.1:4109216-4135807 GCA_028454245.1 Halictus quadricinctus | reverse complement strand
GTGACGTCATACTTGCTTCAGAATTCGAATTTTCTGCCGAATATTACAAATTACTCCACGATGAGGTAGAAATTCGCAATTTGGGCTCCATACAGACGTAGATTGGACTTTTAGGAAACACAATTGACCACTTCTAAACTGCTCATTGCGATATTGAAGCGACAGTTTGTCTAGATTTTCACCCTTGCATACGTATATGGATTTCAAACCATGCCGGCCCCCTTAAGGGTCTTCGTAGATTCGCGATAAGGTAGAGTGACTACATTACCGACAAAAATAAGCGAAAAATGGTTTTACCTGCCTCAACTTTTCGTCCAGGTTTTTATCTTTCACAATCAGGATGTTCTACTTAAAAATCTGAATTAATTACAGTATATGTATCTGGGTATTCGGAATCTGTTGGATTTTTTTCAGAATTTTTGCGTATGACTAAATAGGGAAAACAGAGCAAAACCTAGCCTTTCCCATTTGACCTCGTAACCAGCCTCCTGGTCGAGATATAGGGTTACCATTTGACGCATGGTTATTGTTGAAGCCTCCAAGGGCATTCTTGATTATCTCATCCGGCCTTTCTATTTCACTCCAGTTTGTTAGGTTTAAAATATTTACCTTGCCTAAACATCCGCTGCCAGCTAATAAGCATCTTCCTCCTCCTCCTCAGGTTACTCGTCCAGAAGCAATAAACTCCCGCCGAACGTTGCGGGAAGGTCCGCCACCGCGTCGAACGAGAAAAAACACGCCTCGAAGCCGTCGAAGGCCGTGAAGACCTCGGAGAAGCAGAAGAACTTCGACAGGCTGGCGGTTGCGGCTCTGCGCTCGCAACAATCGAACGCGGAGCTGGCCGACGTTCGTCGGACGCCGGAGAAGACTGTACTTTTCGAGAATTCCGACGTGAAGTTGGAAAGCGCGGTTACGGGACGTGAATTGAACAGGAGCAAAGCTAAGGAAGATGTGAGAGCGTCGGCAGCATCGTCCGTGGAAGCGGTTGCTGGACGATTAGAGTTCAGAATCGAGAAATCGGCTGCAAGAGACGCTGGTCAAGATGAAGCTTCGAGAGCGGACGTCGAGGATCTGAAACCTGGAAACAAGGAGCTGTTGACGCTGATGACGAAGTCTGTGAAGGAAGACGCAGCGCCCACTTTGTCCACCAGTTCTGTTGACCTGGGGGCGATGGAGACAGGTGAGAAAACCATTCAGGACTGCAGTTTTGGAAGAACATTCCTTTTCTTGTATATCTACTTCATGCCTCTCTCTTTTCAGGAAGCTCAGACGAAGCTAAAGTTGAAGATCTGCCAATAGTGGAAGAAGAAGTACTCGAGGACACGTCCAATGACACCGCTGGAAGCATGCAGCTAGCCAGGGAGGAGGTGAATCAGTCAAGATCGGTCGGAAGAGATGAAGAGGACAATCGAGGCAACAGTCTGATCCCAGCCAGCCTAACGTGGCGCAAACGCGACAGCAACGCTGACCTCTGGGGGGACATCGTCGACAACGTGACTCCTGCGATGCTGCATAACTTTTACTCCTACAAGATGGTGGACTCTCTCTTGCACGACAGCAAGATGGAGGAGTTCTCAACGTTCTCTGAACAGGTTGATCGATTTGGCACGAACCTACCTGCCATTCTAGAGGCTCAGGGTCTCGGTCATGCCCCGAGACCTTTGACTATTTGCTCCGCTGATATGGACCAGGAGAATTTACCGGACGACCTTGAAATGAAAGCTAGCATCTGCGAGATAGAGGATGGCCAGGGGATTAGGCTCAACGAGGAGCAGCTGTACGACATTCTCAGCTCTGTAACCGAAGTTCTGAGGAACTTGAACATCGACGAGCACGCGGAGAGCCGCCGCGGGACCGAAGAGTCTACGCTGAAGAAGATTGTCGAGATCTTCGACGATGTGCTTGAGGACGGGTTCCAGGACAACGGGGAGATACCGAAGTACATCAAGGGGGACATCTTCACGGACATCAGGTTCCCCATTGTGATCACAGCGGCCGAGATAAGTCCCGATCTGAAGAATTTTAACGCTTTTCCCTTGCGACTGCGCTTGGATCGGGACGCTGAGATTGTGGAACCGATTGGATCGGATTTCGATGATTTCACGGCGATAACGGGGGAGAACGACGAGGATGCTGAAGAGGCAGGAGTGAGCTTGCGAACGAAGCTTGCGTCGAGTTGCAAATTTCTAGGGAGTAGGCGCTTCGACGAGTTTGAGGATGCCGTGGAAGTTGAAGAAGCGAATGTGTACATCGAAGAGGACTACCAGTCAGACGTAGACGAGACCTTCTCTCGTTCCACGGAGTATGCTACCGTCATAGAGTTGTCGAGCTACGTTAACCAGTTCGCCGGGAACGCGTCGAAGGCAAACTTGAACGTAACGTACGACATAAACGGATGTTCGAACGAAGATGGGACGAGTTTCAAGATCGAGGAGATCCATACAAATATTGGGGAAGATGACGCATACGAAGCGAAGAAAGTTTGCAAAGCATTCGCTCTCGAAGACGATCAGCGCGGAACGATGGACGCAGAAATTGACGAAGTCATTGTAAAGCTGATAGAGGGTGTTCGAATCGAAATTGAAGGAAGCGTTGACCTTGGGAAGCCTGAAGGCCGAGTCCAAGACGATCAAATCGGAGAGAAAGATTTCGAATACGTTACCGAAATGGCGGAAACTGAGAACGCAATGGACTACAATGAAGATTCTCTTGACGAAACTACTGAAGAGGAAACGGAGATCAGAGTGGTCAAGGAACGCGTTCGCGCCGAGAAAATTTGGGACGGTTCTCGATCAGAGGAGACAGTGTTTCATCGAGTCGAACAAGTGGAGGAGAGTGGCTACCGAAATGTTACAGTCAGGAGGTATGAAGAGAACGAGAGAATCCGAAGAGTCGACAAGCATGCGCAAGAAGAGGACGTCGGGAACGAAGATTTGGAAGATGGTGTTCGCGAGGAAGAAGCCGAAGACAGCGTCAGGGATGTAGACGCTGTGAGCAGTACTGAAACCGGTCAATCTCACGCAAGCATTCTCAAATTTGAAAATGTTCGGTTACTGGGCCCTATTTGGGAGCCTAACACGGTTCCAGCTGATGTTGAAAAGAGGATAGACCACGTCCCCAAGAAAATTCATCGCTCGATCGTCAAGGAAGAGAAAGTTTCCGCGCCGGAAATAGTTCCTGAGGAAACGGGAGTCTCGGAAGCGACGGAAGAGTTGTCGCTGAGTAGAATCCTCATGTTCTGGCTGCTGGTGTTCTACTTCTACATCCGACACTTCTACCGATGGATGTGCTCTCTCACACAGGTCTCCAGAACCACGTCCACCCTGAGGCCGTTCGAAGTGCACACAGTGTCAACGTCGACGTCCACTCTGATCGAGCACGCCGCCTTGTTGAACAGCCTCCGGGAAAAAGTCGAGGAAGACGAAGAGACGTTGGAGACATCCGTGGACCTCGAGACTGCGAACATTTCCAAGGCCATCGAGGAGCGGCTAAGAGCGGTCCTGGACTTGACATCTGAAAGATCAGTGTCCAGAAATTCGGAATTTGGGATGGAAGAAATGGCGGAGGAGTTGAGGAGGGAAACCTTGGACCTGGGTCTGAGCTTCGGCGAATACCCTACGGAAGGGACAAGGTCGACTGAGGAGAAGAACGTAGCGCCTAAGAATGATCGGCTGGACGTTCCGGAGAACATAGTGAAAATCGACGAAGACACGGGAGAGGTTCGGGACGCCGGAAACCGGAGTTCGTCGACCGATGGCAACAAGGTTGTGGAGAGCTCTTCGGGGGAAGGAACCTCGGCGATGGATAAAGTCAACGACTCCGTCGAGGGAACTAGAGACTCGCCTGTGCAGTTCGAGACCACTTTGGAGGACATGGACAGCTTCTATTCGCTTTACACGAGACCATCCGTCACGACGGACACGATCTCGTACGGCGGCCTCGAAGGCGACGACATGGAAGAATTCTCCCTCGCTTCGAACACGTCCAACGAGCCCGCTCAAACGTGAGCTCGGCTTTCAGATTTCCGGTTCCCTTTTGCTACGATTTGCCCTTGCTCACGTTTTACAACTCGAATAGATTTTTTTCCCCTTGTGTTACAAAGCTAATTTCGTTGAGAATATATTTTTCTTTGATCCGTAACGAATGTGTGAAATCGATTCGTTCGGTAGGATTTTTCTTTTCAGGGTTTGCAGTGATCTCTGCGACAAAATGCGTTCTTATATATGTAGGTTCGACGACGATTGAAAAAGTCTCTTTAACTTGTACGTACATTGTAGTTCACGGTCGTGTAAATTTGCGAGACTGTTCGAATGTTATGAATAAACCGTTATTTAGTTCCTTTTATTTATCCGTTTGTGCGTGTTCGGTTGTGCTCGACGTTGATCCCGTTGTAAGATCGAAATGTACAAAGTCAGTCGTTTGATTTTCATTTATTTCTTTCTGTTCTGTGTTACGAATACAACGCATTTATAGCATTTACTCGTTTTCTGCGTTCGAAAATACATTTGCTTGAAAAACACTATTTCTCGTCAGTTCATTCGCTTTTCCACTTTACCCTGTTTTTTGTTTTATTAAACACGATAGCCAGTGGTGGGCACGGTTGGGCAGCGTCGTCGGATGAGGGGAGGGAACAAGAATTGAGGGGAAAAAGTTACCCTCTCTCCGCCGGTACTCGGAGTATGCGCGACAGGGGCGGAACGCGTCACGTGACCGGGAGGCGTGGGGAATAGCGCGGTGGAAGGGGAAATTGGAGTGGGGGAACGAGTCTTGATCTCGTTAATTCCCCCACCAACCTTTCTTCCGTGCAGCGCGCATCTTCCTCGCTGGTGTCCTTCGCTATCTTCGGAGCAATACACCTCACGCGAAGCGCGTCCTTTCTCCATGGTAACGGGGCTAACTGGAAGGGGACAGTGGGCCCTACGGTGGGAATTTTGCTTGAACTTAGGCCCACCACTGGCGTACACAATTCGCGATCAACCATGTGTACAACTGATGACACTGGGAAATACTTTCACCTCGTGATACTTTATAACGGAATAATTCATCAGATAGCAAGGCTTTGATGTTACATTTGGTTAACAATAAGCTTTCGCCTGTTGCATAATTTTCTCAGTTCCACATGATCCTTGAACTCCTTGCTTGCGCTAACTATAACTTTGCCCGAAGAATTGTTTTAATTCAGCGACCAATTTGAATGATTTCTTGTGGGATTGTTACGCGGAAAAGGCCTATTAACCATTGTAGTAAATACTTCTTTTAAATTTCTTTTCTTTTAGAAAGTTAGAAACTTGCGAAACAGTACAAAACCAACCTCTTATTTCTAGCGGCAGTAAATTTCTTAAACCTCGGACTCCTGCGAGTTCTAGGCCTATGCCGGAGTCATTTCTGACCCACACCCGATATTTCAGTACAATTTTCTTTCGATATAAGGCGATGGCTCGGGACCGGCTTTCGCCGTATTTCGGATGAAGAGGAAAAGGGGATTTTCTTATTTCGAAATAAAAAGCGTCGTCTTATATCGAATAAAATTGTGCATATTGGCGGTCGCTCGAGCTTATCCCCACCGCGATGGGTAACCAATGACTCCGGCATAGCATACGGAGGGGTTAAACTAAAAGGAACATTTCTTCCATGCAAAATGCTTCGTTGATCCGACAGTGTAAATGTCTTGAGAGACTTCAGTGCGAAACTTTGATCTGTAATCCGCACATTCTGAAACAGGTCCCCTGCTTTTTGATAAATTGCAGTCGTCTCTTGTTACAAGCACGTTCAATTTCTTTCCCTCACACTCCCGACGCTCCTAGCAAGTTTCATCGTAGCCATGATCAGACCCAGGCACGACGTAATTCGGGTCGCAGACTGTGTCCTTGACAGCCTCTTTGACGTTCGCTTTGAACACTCTGTAATTGACCTTGCTGTTATCGATACTCCCGTAAAGATACATGGCCAGCCTATTCGACAGCACCCAGACGCTCTGCTCGTACTCATGATCGACCTTGATGTCGTTCGGGAAAACGAGGGAGAGATTACTGGTGCCGATGACACCGAGGTTCTGAGGTATGTACTCTTTCCTGGTGTCCCAGCACCAGACGGAGTCCCTGGTGACCATGTTGAAGAACATCACTCCGTTCCTGTCGACCACGGACCCTGAAGAGTGCCCGTAGTCCTTGGCCCTGGGTCTGCCGATCGGCATGAAGAACTCGGAGCTCGCGTCGGCGGTCCTCTTGTCCCTGAAGACAGAGGTGGACACGGCGAATTCACGGAAACTCGACATCGGATGGAAGAACAGGGTCCTGTCGTCGTGAATGTCGACTGGACTCAAAGCGATCCCGAAGATCCCATCCGTCCACTGGAACTTCACGCCGTGAAGATCGTATTTCGATGCTAGGGGATCGGGGAAGAACAGGTGATGCTGGACACGGAAGGATGAGTCCTTCAGGAAGTCGTAGACGACCAGCCCGTATCTGAAGACATCGGCTATGTAAGCCACCGCAGTATCGCAGTCCTCGTTCCTGATGTCCACGACGATGTTCGCGTACAGGGAGTCCTGTTTCACTTGGTCCTCCGGCACGACGTACTTCCTGATCAACGTGTCCGTGAGCAGGTCGAAGATGAAGATCGCTGGGGGACAGGTCTGCTTGCCACCTGACGATATATTCGTTTTCCCTGAGTCCAGGACCCACAGACGGTCGCACTCGTCCACCTGGATCCTGAAGACGGAGGTTAGACCGTCGCAGTTGCCTGGAAGATATTCCACATTTTACATTTTTATATCTACAGAGTGTTCTAAAAATGTTGTACTTGAAAGGGGCGAATCCCAAGGTCATTTGAAGCAACTTTTTCCTTTGCGAAAATGTTCTCCGCAGCTTCGTTACGGAGTTATTAACGAAAAACGCAGACCAATCATAGCATGGCTACAGCGGACGGATTCCGGCTCGGCCAATGCCAGACGCCACGCGCAGCGCGATCTACTGCGCAGTCGCAGTCGCAGCCGCGCTCTCATTGGTCCGTGTTTTTCGTTAATAACTCCTGAACGAAGCCGCGGAGGACATTTTCGCAAAGGAAAAAGTTACTTCAAATGACCTCGGGAATTACCCTTTTCAAGGAAAGTAATTATAAGGACGAGGACAAAAATTGGTAATGAAGATGTTAAACATAAGAAAACTAACGGGATTAGCTACACGTATGCATTTTCTCCGTAATGAATATGCATTATCGAGTGTTCGATAATGTTCGAGTGACAAAGCAGGTTTAAGCGGAGAATTAGCGGGACAAAAAGAAAGGCATAGAAATCCGCGTGAACGAATGCGCGACAAAAAGGAATCGTTCTATTTACAATAGAAAGTGTAATTGACCCTCTCGTTTTCTAATCGTTAGACTTTACGTGAAGCCCGTTGACATTATCTCTTGAAGCTAAGAAAAATTGAATCTTTATTTTCATCCACTGTAACATTCTTTACGGCAAAAACGAACTGGAAGTATTATTTGGTTTGGTCGGAGAAATTCGCAAATGGGTTGAGAAAATTCTGTAGCAACCTGGTTGATGCCAACTCCAGTCAGGATAGGGCCTCAGCTTCGGGCTCTTCGTCTTCGAGTGTCTAGGCACGGTGGCCAACGTAACTGGTATGCCATCCTTCCACTTTGGAAGTGTGATGAACACCTTTTCCCTCCAGACGTCGAGACCGAGAGGTAAATTGTTCTCCGCTATGAAGTCTCCGTCGTAAATGGCCGCGTCCCTGGCCTCGACGCTGTCGTACGTAAAATCGACAGTGGACCAGGCGTAGACCTGCGAAAATCACAGTCATTGTACAATCTACAATTTTATTTATTTATAGAAAATTTTATGCATTTACGACCAGAATAAATACAGTAGAACACCATTTATATGAACCTGGAAGAGTATAAATAATTTAACACTGTCGATATATTACGTTCAACTCTCTTGAAATTATTACAGTGAAAAATAAATTTCGACTTTTTCTTGTAATACCAGAAAATTTTCTTCACAATTATTGCTCAATCGAAAGACACATTCTGCCACAACAATCTGACGTAAGTTTTTAACTCGCTACTTTAACAAAAACAAGTTTCAGCAATTAACCTCACAGTTCTAGAAACACTTCGTAAAATAAAATATGAATCTATCACACTAATCATAAGGCTACTATGAATAAAAGATGCTCAGATGTCCCATGAAGATCCCACAAAGGTTCACCCATGCTGCATAAACACTTTCCCATGCATTGTGATTATATTACATGCATACACGTAAATTAATCAACAGTACACTTTCCGTACTAATCTCGTTTCAAAGAATCATCTTACTAGTTCCATGGCAGGGCCGACGTAATCGTCTTCCACGTGATCTCGACCCGGGTCGTAATTGAACCCGTGCGTCTCGAGCTGGTTCACCGAATAAGGATCCGTCTTAAATATATTCAGATTCCTTCCGATTGGCCCCGAGTGACCTCTACCCCTTTCGAACGACCTGGAAAAATAGTTGCTCGAATCCGGCGTCGAGCCGTACAGGTGATTATTATACTCCGGAGTCGTGGGCAGCGATCTGTCCACCGAATTTTCCAAGGTCGACGCACCTTCCCCGTGGCCCGGGCAATTTATGTGTCCGGGGAGCTCGTCGTGGCTCGAGATCAGCGTCTTGTAGTTCCTCAGGGACTGCACGATATCCAAACAAAAAAGAAAAACATTTAACAGGCTACAAAAGAGCGTCCACTTGAAATTTCAAACTGAACACGCGAAAAATCGCGGAAGCTTAGTGAGGACACTTCAGCGCGGCCATTTTGTAAAACAAGAATAACGCGAAGTATTTTGAAATACTTTTTTCTGTTTAAAGTGTACATAACAGACAAGGTAGACCGGCGTTACAGTAGTACCTCCGTAACTGTCGTAACGTCGGGTCTCTCGAGCGACAATTATAGTAGAGGTAGTGTCGTCAGATTAAGACTCGTCTCCCTCCTTCCCGCCGCGACCCGGTCACGCGGAGGTCAAGAGACCCTTGCGACAGTTACGGAGATAATGCAAAGGGAAAAGTTGCTGAAAATTTCTACGGCGTGGGGATAGCGGCGGACGTTTAAGTGTAGCTGCTGTAAAGCGCGAGTGTAAATTAAACCGTGCGCTACTGTGTTACGACAGGAAGCTGATCTTCATCGGCGTGTTGCGTAAGGGAGAAGCGATCCGTACCGAGCGGAACCCCGGAGACACGCTCCTCTGGCCGGTCGTTTCAAGATCGCGTGAAAGCGCGTTGCTTCCAGGTGTAGTGGCGAGCTGCTGCACGCCGAGGAGGCACATCGACATCAGCCACGGCAGCATGTTCGCCATACCTGAAAAGAAAGGAGATTCCGATGCGTGTGCGTGATACGTAGGAGTGATTCCGGCGCGATCGACGGCCTTCGTTGACCGATTTCCCAATCGAAGTTCAACAACGCGACCCGGTTGCGATCCACGTGCCCCGCGGCCCCGACTTGTGCAACCGCTATTGAATAATATTTCGAACAACTCCGGCGAGATTGTCCATCAACCCGAAACTGACGAATCAATTTCTCGGCCCCTTCGCTGGCCCTCGTTGGAAATGAAATTTCGAACGCTCATATATTTAATGTACACACTATATATACAGGCACATTTTAAGTAAATAATAAAGGCACAGTGAATGTACAAGAAATTGTTTACGCAGACTTCGAAGAGTTATCGGTATCCAAATTCTTTAAGTAAATTAGGAAAAGTGTAGGAAAATATAGAAAAAGCAGAATAATATTTTAGTGAAATATGGTCACTATATTTTTATAGAAGAACAGTCGAAGGAACTATGAGTGTGTATTAATTTTAATAGCCTAGAATCCAGAATAGAACTATATTTTTATAAACAAGTATGTAGAGTAAAACTATATTTTAATAGCCGAGTACCTAGAATCCAATGCCTAAATATTTATTCTTGATTACCGAGTCCAAAATTTTCGTTTTGCCAGCAGGAGTATGAAATAGTTTGCAGTCTGTTTATGAGCGGATGAGAGGCTCCTAACATAACAAATTGCTGGGTGCATAATTGGCAGCAGATGCTCGTTCGATTTGCAATAAATTTTCGATGTAGCGGAGCCCATGAAAGTCACTGGAGCGAGAGAATGGCGGGCGCGACACGCGATTGGAATGGTGTACCATACTTGGCGATATCGTGACACGATTCTACAATTATCGTTGCTTTCCTATCGATGCGCTTCTGCCTGTGCTCTTTCTTGTTCAAGATGCAGTTCGTATAATACACGACCGACTGCAGTCCATGATCGAACAGTTATTTTAAAAGGATATCAGCTACCATGCTTACGCCATCTTGGGGACTTTGATTACGTACATTCGCGCCATTTAGTAAATATTTTATGTAGCATATTTTTCCTTGTCATTGAAACACTGTGGAAGAATATTTAATACATTGATGGATTCGGTCAAATTATTTTTATCGTTGTAGTCCAACTTTTATCCGATTAATTTTGTTCCAACTGAAATACAAATGAATTAAGAAACAACTGTGAACTCTACAGGGTGGTCGAAAAATTGGACCATTTAATAATGGAATAACAAAATTAGATATTTAATATTTATTAAATATAATATTAGATATTTCTTTTTTTTTTTAATTAAATGTCAATATTGGAAATTACATTGGCACAGAAAGTATGTGAATGATTTAAAGATGGTTCAAAATTACGAGTAATTATGATAGCGCGAATGCTTCAAGCTGAAGCATCTGTTTGTTCCCGGAAGTAGATTAACCAAACCTAATCGTTTCGGTGATTCCGTACGTGCAGAAGCAAATTGCTACCGGAGGCGAGCGTGTTGAAAATTCAATTAAGCCTCTACGGCCGCTTGCATAATTCTCTGCTCGAGAAATGGTAATAACGTTTAATTAACGCGCACATGGTGAGAGATGCAACGCGGGAAGATAGCGAATTCTAAAGGAAAGCGAACGCAGCCGCGAGCTCGGGATCGAAACTGCGGTATAACGACTTTCAAGGTGACGAGCCTTGTGATTACTTTCGCCCGAGATGTCTGAGAAAAGTTGTCTCGAACGAACACAAGCCCACAATTACTATTCAAAGTCGATCATCCATTTCCATCGTCGACAATTACCAACAATCCCCTATTGTTTACGCAGATTAAATTTTGCGATTGCCTATCTTTATTTCGCATTACGCGCCATTAGAGAGAATTCATATCGATGAAAAATGTTAACAATGCGTTGCTAGAATCTTGATTTGTCGGCGCTAATTTTAATTGCAAATAAAGCGAAATATCTGCAATCAGTTAATTAATACTAACCGTACCGGGCAAAACTGTGCATACGTTCATCAAAATTACAGGACTGAATTTATTTAGATTTCACAAGAGATGTTTATAACAACCTGTGCTCGGACGAAGAATTTATAATGTGCAAATAAAAGTAGAAAATATTCGAGGACTTTAAAATTGTTGCATTATTTTCGACTTTTTAACACTGGGTTTACGGGACCTGACAAAATGACGAGTTATAATATTTTTTATCTATGATTATTCAGATTGTAAAGACGCGTCTATGAGGAGTTATTCAAGAAATTTATTTCTTTGGATACATGTCAAAAAAGAAAGGGGCCGGAAAGTTGGGATAGACAAATTCCTGTTATTTTTATGAAGCAATGTAAAATAGTCGCAGGTTAGTTAATCCAGTGTTAAAATGATTGAAAGAGGAAATAAAATTTCCATTTCGCATAAAAACCTAACGATTATATTGCGAGAAAAATTCAGCTGATCGTTTCGACGGTGACTGGAAAAATTCCCGAATTACCTGTAGGATAAATGTGTTCCTCAAGGTGACCCACTGACTCTTGGCTCCCGGAGAGGTTGTTCGCATCGGAGAGAAGAAGAAGAAAAGGTGAAGAAATTTCGTCGAGAAACAGAAACGGAATGACAGAGCTCACTGGCTGCTGTCAGGGCAGACCACGAGGAACACGCGTTAACTAACGATGACGGTCAAATAGAGATGTTCGGCTCGGGATGAGACCGTGGATGTTACCCGACTGCCATATTCACTATCCGGGTCATAAGTGTGTCTAGGTGTACTACGAAAGGAGAGAATGGCGAATCCCTTCTCTCGGAGAAGATTTTCCCTCTCGTCCGTGTTACGAGGCTGCGGTATAGGTCATTGGCGGCTGGCTTATGGGAGCTCGTCTCGTGCTCGCGAAATCGCGAAAAAGGGAGCCGCCTACTATCCGAACACCCGAGTCTAGCCGAAGAATAATCTGGAGCAGAACAATCACGGAAAATGTCCGAAAACTCGAAAAAAATCAAAATCGCTCGACCCCCAAGGAAAGGGTTGCTTTCAAGGATCACAAGATCCTGCACACCTTGAGGAATCCGAGGAGCTTATTCGAGAAGCTTCATCGGAAATGGAAGAGAAATTATTATTGTTAAAAAAATTATCGTTGCTTGGAATGCTCTAAATTTTAATCAGAGAAGCCTATTTTTCGGAAACAGAATGGGAACGGTGCTCGAAGAATTATAGAATCGCTTTTAAAAAATTGGGGCTTGAAAAGAAGGCTTGAAATTTTCACGGCAACAAATTATTTATGAAAGGTGGAATGGTAATCGGTGCGGACAGACTTGCGCGGCCGAGGAGTCATAAAATTATCTGTTTCGCAATTTTATCGACTGAAATGTCGGAATAAACAGTAAAATAAGAAATCTGGTACGAGCTAGTAAATCAACAGGCACTGTAGGCACCGACGAAAAAGAGGAGTTGCGAAAGAATGAAAAATACAAAAGCTTATGGCGGAGGTAGAATGGAAACAGAAGAGCCTTCCGACGTTTCGCAAAGTCGATGACATTTCGGCAGTTCAAAGACAGACATACCTTCTGCTTGGCACGCTCCAACATACACTGTCAACCATCTTTTCACATTTTATTTTACGTAGCTTCGATTGTGAGGAAAATTACGGGAAACGTTCGCACCGTTGGAGATAAAATAATGAAACAGGAATAAGTACCGCACATTAAAATTCTTCAAGAGTGTAATTAAGCGGGTATTACAATTGTTTTATAAGAATGCGAATTGCCAAATACATTTGCAATTTCCTTTTCAGCACTACACGAGATACGAAGGGTAGAGAAATTGTGCAACGCGTTTTAGTTATGTACGAAAATATTGAAGTTAATAATGTAAAATGTACCCGATGATTCTTAACAAAATAAAAATACTAGAAGCTCGAGTTTACAAACGAACAAACAGGAATCTAAATTTTATCAAAAGAAGTTGGATGCTGAACAGAGGATCAGAAAGGGCAGATCGAAAAAGATTAATAACCCGTTGTTACCGATCGCGTTGTTGTTAATAGAGAGGCGAGAATTCTGGTACAATGTGCAGGCAGCCCGAATAAATGACACAATTAGCCGGCGGTGATTACATAGATGTGTTACACGCGGTTGCAAATCATTTTCTTTACAAACAGTCGGTTAAGTAACCGTATAATTACCGTCGGAGCCGGCAGCATTCTGGTCCCGTTTTCTCACAATATTTACACCGACCCCCCCCCCCCCCCCCATATATAGAGAAGACGATGCGGCAGGCGATATTTAGAGCGGGTTTCAGGCAATCGTTCGCTCGTTCGGTTCTCGCCGCGTTGCGAAACACAGGGAATCCGTTCGGCCGAATGCATCGGCGCATCGTTACGCCAGCATTAATCTCGTGAGAATCGTCCGGTTTCTTTGATCCGCGGCGATAGAACCGACCGCGGAAAACGAGCACGAGAAGAAAACGAAAACGATAGATAACCCGAAGACTGAAACGCGAGGACAAGCCGGAGGGGGGACGAGAAACCAATGGAAATTCCGCGATAATCGCGCTGCTACCTTTTACGGTGAAAGCTTTTCGCGCCTGCGTCGCCGATTGTTCGCCAGAAAAGTGTGAGCAATTTGCCGCATTGTCATCCACGCGTGGTTTTCTTCTCCCTCGGAATTACTAGTATAATTACGCCGGTATTCCTAGAAGAATCAGTGAGAAGCAGAGTGCGGAAACGTATGCTAATTCTGACTTCGAAAAACTGCATCCATCGAAACTTCGCTCCTCTTCTGGCAATCTCATACGATCTAATTAATGTCCTTAAAAATAATCGGAAGGATTCTTCCAAAATTTTGTGTGAATATTCTCGGATTCCTTTGAGCGTATAATTTAAGACTACTCCAAACGTTCTAATGAAATAAAAAAAGTTTAGGGTTGGGTTGCCGGCATGAGAGACCCCAGTACACCAGGGTTCGATAATTTCGGCAATCTTTTTAAAATTATTTATTTCTAAATTTTCAAATTCTACATTTTATAGTAAATTCTAATGCAGTTGTACCAGAACAGTGGTTTTTAACTTGGGGTGCGTGCACCTCTGGGGGTGCGAGAGGTTTCTTTTTCGATGGAAAATTTATTTTTCAATAAACAGATTATCTTGCAATGGATGCAATTTTCTAAATAAAGGAATAGAAACAGATTTTTCAAGGGGGGTGCGAGAACGCAATTTTGACTTCAAGGGGGGTGCCGATCACTGAAAAGAACCACTATACTGGAGGATACATAAATGGAATAATTGGAATGATAGTGAACGCGTGCTAACGCTTTCGTTCGGACGAAAATTTGCCTACGAAGTGTGTGCGCAAAGTTTCGCAGTATGCTTACGACAGCAGACGTTTAGAAAGTACATTTGCTACGCGTGCGTTACACCAATATCGATAGATCGTTCGATAACGTTTTAATAACAACATGTAGCACGTGCCGATGCTGAGCCACGAAATCGAAAAGAGCTATGCGCGTTGCATAACGTCGAATGGCTACACTTCTTGCAGCTCCGGAGAAACAGAAAAATGCTTCGAACAATGCCGCACGCGCGCGTAGTTTTGCGGAAAACAATTTGCTTTACGGCATCACGGCCAACCATAATCACATTTTTACGAGGACACACTGACTGGTCGCCGCCATTGTTTTTTTCACACTGCAAGGCTTGTTTTAATTTTACCATGGTGAAACGCAGGTACGCAGTCGTTTCCGCCCCCCTCCCCCCCAAAACGCATTCCTAAGGCGGAATTTATGGTTGTAAATAACATTCAAATTTTCTGAAAACCATAGTCTTCCTACCACTGTTTGGTGGTGCATAAAATTAACATAATAATTAAGTATGCTGGAACTGACTTGTGTTAGAGTGACTTTTGGGAATTTTTTTCCTTAAGGACTGTGAGACTTATTTAAATAAACTTTATTTAAATATAGTCTTACTCTTTTTGTGAAAGATTCTTAAAGATTTTCCTTTTCTTGGTCTTCTGATCCAATTGACATGATCTTCTAAGTTTAGACTTACTTGTGGAGGATAGTCCTCGGTGTTTCAGCATCTTCCGCTGTAGACAGTCATGGTTGTACCTCAGTGTATCAGCATCGTTCCAATTGTAGACGAAAGAATGGCTCGGGGACAGATAGAGATAGCCGTTCGATCGTTTCGGCAATTTCATCGGCGTCCATTGGTTCATCCGCTGGCCATAATGGCCGACTGGCAGTTCGTAACTTCTCCTTTTCTTAACCGTCATGGCATCTCTGCGAACAAAAAGAACTGAAAATTGAAATAATTCTGCAATAATTTTCTTCTCGTTTCTTCCTTAATATCAGTTTTACATGTTTAAATATTTACCATTAGTTTTAATGTTAATTTTTAGTCTTTAAAGGATACTGCAAATCGTCTCATTTTATTCTCCAAATAATCCAGTTCAATAAAACCTTAGTCATGCTTAAATTAAATAAAACCCACAAAAATATTCTTTCATCCTTCTTTTGTAATCAAGAAAATATTCGGGAAAATAATCAAATTATGGATTCAGCAAAAACCGTTTAATTGGTCTACCACTTTATCACTGAAACGTACAATAAATTGAATTTCCAATCCAAAATTTCTAGTTTGTTTTTTCTTTTGTTTTTTAGTAGCGAATAAAAATAGAACAAACGAGATCGACGAGTCTGCTGTAACAAGCGAACAAACAGATGAGTGCTCGAAGAACAAAATTGAATTGGGTAACCGTTCGACTTGGTATCGCAGCGAAGATGGCAGAAAAGGTTCTCTCTTCGTTCCAGTTTCTCGAAACTAGACCATAAGAGTCGAAACCATTAGGCGAATAAACGGCAAAAAGTTCTCGGTAAGGCAACGTCGAATGTGAGTGACGAGTGTGACGAGTCAACTCGTCTTCCCCTGATTAACAGGTTAGGGGACGCAATCGGGTCTTCGAGAAAGTGCCGTGGAAAAACTAATTACGCCGCGCTGCCATTCAAGGTGCAATTTCATAACGCAGCTGTGCTGACCGGAGTCGAATTTGCCCGATTAGGGTAAATCGTGGATCCGAGTAGTGTATCGAGGGCTCGGATTCGTCCACCGATGATATAATAGCGGCTATAGCCAATTTCAATTGGAAAAAACCGATCAGGAAGCGAGCGATTGACACGGCTACGTTGCATCGACACCGCGCCATGAATATGTATACCAAAATGGACGTATTGCATAATTACGGAGACTTTGAAAAGCGTAGCGACGACTTATGCGTTTGCAGAAAGGGTTGCATAAAATCTCGAATTTACTTTTATAAACTGCTTACGAAAGTTCCGTAGTTCACGAGCGCGTTAAACTTTAATTTTCTTTCTTAACCTTAGATTGTTTAACGTCGCATCAACAGCGATTATTAGCGACCATTTCTAATATTACAGATGGGAACAATCTATTTTACAAGAAATTGTTAGTTTATATTTTCTGGATCAACAGCAAGAAGCAGAAGCAAAGCAGAAACGTGTTCGTTCTTTTAATAATTGTTTGGAGAACTAATAATAATTTTTCCAAGTATCTATTTTCGTTTAGAATTTAGTTAAGAATTAAAAGAATGGCGTCCAACATTTTTTTTTGTATATTTTCCAACGTTGCAATTAATGATTGAAAATTGTCGGCGAGGGAAATGATTTACAACTTCCGGGGAGTGTGAATGGCACACGTGCTTTCGCCCGAGCACAAAATTACAGGGGACAACGAGCAATTGGTTTTAATGAACGAACAATTACACGGCCGCGATCTTCCAGAGTGCGATTCAACTGCAAAATTCAAGCTCACGGCCGTGGGGCCGGTCTCGAGGGGGATTAGAATCATCCGCGTTACCTCGGATAGTCTCTGGTTCCAATGACTCGGCCCGTAAATGACGCGAAACCGCTCGATATTTAACATGAATGCCGCTTTCCCACCGGAAATCGGGAACGCTTTCGGTTTCGCGAACAACTTCCTCCTCGGAACGCCTCGAGCCCGCGGAATCTTGCAAATAAAGAAAGTAATATGCGGTTAATTTATTCACTCAACTCAGGCGATCGTTCCTTAAGCCACGTTCCCACTTGCCGGAAACAACGACGCCATTTTTTAAATCGTGAATCACGGTTCGTATCTTCATTGCAAAATCAACTTCTTTTTGAAACGAATAACGTCGCGGCAGAGGCAGTATTTAATTTAATTGTTCGATAATTATTGGTTATAATTGACGTTAATGCAGTTGCGCTAACAGTCGTGTCAATAACATTGTTTAAGTACTAAAAATTATTATATTCTCATTATTATTTATCTTTGAAGTAGGAACATGCTGTTCGACACATAAATTATAACAGACCTTTCCTTGTTTCTTCACCAACTTCGCGGACAATAGTCACGACTCTGCAACTATTTTATTATACACATGCACAGAAGAATATGTCACAAAATTACTTCATTTTTAAGTCACGAAGTTACTTTATTTTCACCTTACGAAACGGAAATCAAAAGAGATCTGAATAGTTTGTTATATATCAATAAAAATTCAGGTGTTTCGTGTTAGAAGTTAAAAGTTCAAATGTTTCATTTTAATGTTACATGCTATACCGATTAAAGATTGTATTATTGGGTTAAAATAAAAACCGAGTTTTAGGTGTCTGTTAGAAGTTGAAATTTCTATGCTCGAAGCAAATGATTTTATGTTGTTTGCGTGAATAAACGTTGAGTTAAGGAGTCAAAATTGTTCAGAATAAAATGTTTAGAAATAAACAACACTGTGCGGGAGCGATTTACACAACTGTCCAAGATTATTTAATCCCGCGAACTGACACTCGAGGACCGTTCGCCGGTCTGAACGATCCGACCAAACCGAGAAAGCAGAAACGAACGTTTTTCTGTGCGAGCGGTAGCTTTTCTTGCCGTTGTTTGTTTTATATGCACCGGCCCCCACTTGCCCTATTATCAGTGCATCAGATACAGCTATATCGCATTAACAATCGATCCGGTACACGTCAATCAAACAACGATAACGTAACCATTTTTTATAAAAAAAAAACGATCAAAATCTTCTATCTTCCATCTTAATAGAATGGAATAATTTATTTAATTTTAATAGATGGAAGATAGAAGATTTCCATCGATGTTTTCCATAATAATTTATGTCGTAACTGGATAACGATCTGAAAAAACCTAGGGTTTAGAAATTGTTTTTTTTTTTAGGCTAGAACATTATTTTAAAGTACACATACTGTATTAATTATTTTGCTGGAAGATCTTAAAAAGTGCCCTAGTAGCAGTGAACTTCTCAAAGCTGAGTAAAAAATGTTAAATAGTTTTTTATTCAGATTATGGAGCTTCGAAAAATTTACTGTTACCCAGGCATTTGTTGATATTTCACTGCAAAACATTTCTATAAACAATTCATGTTCAATTCACTTTTAAAAAATTGCTATAAGTAATTCGTGTTCAATTCATTAAAGAAATTACTATATGTACATTACTATGTACTCGTTCAAGAACACAGTCTACCGATTTTTCCAGAAAATTTTTTAACAAACAATTAAGTAACGTAACAAACTGTGTAAAGTAACAAATTGTTTGAAAATATGCGTTTGAACAAACATACGCAGCATAGTCGTTACCTGTGAATTAACGTTGCGGAAGAACATTGCCTTTCATGCTTCGCTGCGGGCTTCGCGAAACCTTACGCGTTACCTAATTAATTTCTAATCACTATTCACACCGGCGAGCTGTCTTTCAAAAGTTACAGGTTTTTCAAATCGCCCGCATTTTCTATCGCGGTATTCGCAACAATTAGCGAAATGGTTTACTGACTGGGCGACTCAGCATTGCGCGGCACTAATGTATTTTAGCGTACTAGGGTTTGTAAAAGAAGAAGAAAATATTAAAAAATATGTAAAAATGAAATATATGTTGATAAAAATCTTTTTCAGTGAATTTTTTATGAACAAAATACAGTTTCTCTTTGAGAATTTGTTTTCAAAGACTGGCAATTTTACGGGCGTCTAAGAATTGTTAACACCATTGAAACGGCAACAATTTTCAATTTTGGTTTATAATTTTTTCTTCCGCAATTACTGAATTTGTAAAAATATTTTCGTCAGACATTTCCGAACTTCTATATTTATGCACGCGTGTTACAATAAAAATTGATGCAGTTTTGTCATAATTACAAAGCGTTTATTACTCAGTGGTTAAATAAACGAAAGCAATGAATGAGAAAACTAATAAGGGAAAGTTTCAAAGACTACTGAACAAATCGCGAACATTTCGCGTCTGCGAGATCAAAAATTTACAAATTAATTCGCGAGAAAGCACTGTAAGGATTTGGAAAGAATCACTGAGCGGCCAACCGATCAAGCTTGCCTCTTATATAGCCTAACATCGAGGAGCCCGAAGGGACAATCTAGAATCTCGCTCGGTGATCTTCAGCTCGATCATGCTCCCGGTGCCCCAGGTGTTAGCTTCGTTGCTTTGCATAAAGTCAAACTGGAGCCATTGCGACATTTCTGATCCAATTTCTCGGTCACCGAGGATACTTATGGTCAGCGGGCTAACGGTTGCGCAATGTCAACAAGCCGAGGAAGAGTTTTTTGTCGGGACAACGTGATTGTGCAAGCGATTTGAGCGAACGCGAACGCGGAGAGGATGATTGATAGTTGTCAATCGGCTAGATCTTTTCTGGCTCGGCGCGGACTCTAATTGTGAGGGGCAATTTTCCCGGCGCCGCGCCGGTTTCGCTAATGAGGTATCGTTTCGAACTCGAAAATCAGCACACATATATATATCAGCACATTATATTTATCATTTATTTACTATTGCTTTAAACCAAGCGGTTTATGTAGCAAGTACAATATTTTTACATGTATATTTACTTCCAATATTTAAGCACCTAACTAGCAACAACTGATGCGTATTTTACAGAGCAGAACATCGTGTGGCAATTAGCGTGGCAATTAGGTTCAATACCAGCCTGGCGAAGCACAGCGCGTGCCATATGTCAGATGTGACACACTCCCTTTCAAAATTCGAAAATTGACTTCGGTCACGTTCAGAGTACCGGCCGCTAGTTTTTGATATCTGTTCGTCATAGCATACAAACATTCGTTGAATCCAAACAGAGATACACTCTCTACGACTTTCAAGCCGGAGGTGAACTGTAGAACCTCGGAGTTTTGAGCGATTATGATCTACAATTGAAAAATCGTGTTATCAAAAGTATCCTGTAAATTGTTCGATGCCTAATTCAATCGTTGCTTGAAGCGGCTTTGCTTAACGTTCTACCGATTATTCTAGTTTTACTAACTATATTCTTGTCCGTCAACGGCCGATCCTCGTTCCAGCATGCGATCGATGTACTATTCACGAGACCGAAGAATAAGGTGCCCGAGTATGACATCGCTTTGGCACTCGCCTGAGTTGGCAGAATGTCGGGGAAGCTGAAATATACAAAAATGGATGAAGACCTCAATGTTTCGTTGCGTTGAAAATTTATAAGAAGCGGCGACAGTCGAAAGCATCGCGAATCTAAAAAGCTGTACGAACTGTAAAATATTGGTTCAATCGAACGTATTAATCCTTAAGTTGACCTTCGAAATATGCTTTAAAAGTGCGACGATTCAAATAAATTATGTTCAATCTTATATTTATTTTCAATATTCATCTCCATCGAAATCGTAAATAGAAACGCGGTGAGATAGTAAAAATTTCAACAGTGTAGTCTTGATCCAAGAGTAGCCCTACACGATCTATGTCACAACATGAACCCGAGGATTGAGCTTAGATCAAGACTTTACTGTATTATTGTTTAATAGTAACACATTAAATTTAATTCCTAGAGCTTCTTCGGGTTTCAAAGATTCTTGCAGATACTCAAGGTCATAATTACTTTCTCATTGGTACGTCACCCTTCGAATTATCGAGCGCGTCTTGACCGATGTAGACCAAGTTGTAGGAGCTCATGGGGCTCAGGTATAGCACTCTTTTTGAACAAGACCAGGCCATGCCTACGGGACCATCATCGAGTTGGAAAGATTCACCGTTGATCGTATAATTGACCGCCTTTTTATCATAGTTGAGTGGACCCCCTGTGATCCGATGGAACTTTCCGGTATCATGACGATAAACGACTATCGCGTAGCCCCTGTCGTCCGCTATGTAAACCTTTCGTACCATAACAAACAATCTCGTTAACCATAGTAAACCAACATTTCAGGAAAATTAAATAACGTTCCTACTAGCAGAAGAACAAAAATTGAAAATTTCGCTGCAGCAACTTGTAACGGTGAGACATTAACATTTTCCACTTATTTGTTGCTGAACATCCGGTACGCGAGTTAAAATTAACCACTTACGTTCTTTTCGCCTTCACCGCAACAGTCGACGATAGGCGTGATTAATTCCCCGATATTTGTTGTGGTGTTAGTGGCGACATCCGACGGTATTGTCAGATTTTTCAATATCTTGTCAGTATGCAGATCGAACATGTAAAGCCGAGGCGGACAAATCTGTTTACCGCTGATTTGCCCGTTGTCTATCACGTATAGTACGTCCTGGCAGATCTGCACAAAATAAAGACAACATAGTAATCCGTACTTTTTACACACTCGTCGGGAGAAATGAAATTTTGTAAATTTTTTAAACTAGACTCACCGCGACTCTGTAGACGGAGAAAATGCCAGAACAATCGGTTTTAGCCGCGTCCCAGTTGGGATATGGTTTCAATAGTGGACCGCCATCGCCGTGTTGATCGGATACGGTATTCAAAGATGAGGGTACCCCTTTGTCTCTTATTACGGTAACAAACGTCCTACCTGTGTAACATGAGATTAATCTGTACAATAGAATTGCGATCAACATCAACAACTGAAGTATCTCGGTAGTTACAACATTTTCGGTGCGGTCATAGAGCAAAATTGTCAAATCTTGAGCATTTGATACTTAAATGAAATATTTCACAGAACCTCAGCAAATTTCCTAAATAACACTACTATGTCTAAGTTTCCCAAAGAAAATGGTTGAAGTCTAGTATTGGCAACTTTCTCTTATTTTCTATCAAATGAAAAGAATTCGTTTCGCGTGGAAATAAAATTATTTTACCATCTGACGATACGTCGGCATCGAGAAGAACATTATTCTCCTTCATGTAGCCTACTGACTGTTCCTTTTTCTCATAAAGGTAATCTACGTACTTCCACTCGTAAATTGTTTTTAAATCGTGATTTCGAACCACCAAAGATGCAGCCAACTGGCCCTGCAGGCAAACTGCACCGAAGCATACAGCCAACAACCATGACACGAACATGTTTCTGAAAATCTACTATTCGAGATCAAGTGTGTTTGTACAAAAATTACTTTTCTGACAACACAGTACGAAATTTCTCAATGAATGCATTCGAGTTAACTGTACAAAATGTTCTCAGAACTGTTGAAAAGCAAGTTTTTAAAGCAACTTCTTAATTTTAAGATTTCTCTTAAAATTCGAGTCTCGTTTATTTCGAGGGTTGCCTGTATCGATTTGATAACTTGATTTGTAAATTCAGCGTATGGCGTTTGTGATCGATTCCAAAGATATATGAAATAGTTGCGCGCGAACTTGCAGTGTACAAATACAATAAATCTACTTACGTTGCGCGTTCTTTTCGCAATACCGGTGTAACTGGACGAGGAGCGAACAATGCAGCCAAGGAGGAACAACAGGTGTATACATATATATATCAACATTATCACCGTGACAATAGAACGCCGACCTTCTACTATGCAAAAATGATAAGATATAACAATAAGGATATAATATTGTACTCGGAAAAACAGAATTAAATATTCGCATATCCATCGTGTGTTTTCTGCCTTGGAGGCAAAACGTACGACGTTTGACATAATTTACGACGTTGTTCGAAGAAACAAACAAATCGTCATCCATCTAGGCTCGCCAAGAGTGGCGCAAAGCTTTGAAAAGTAATCACGAAACAGTGGATCTTTATGCAAAACAAAAATGTTTAATAAAATATTCTAGCAATAGTTTATAGATTTGGAACGAGGATTTTACATTTCTATTGCAAAATGAATGAACCCAACATTGTCATGTTTATTGCATGGGGATTGCACGTCATTCGTGATAACGAGTGATTCAGGGAACATATTACTTGCATTCCAAGTAAACGAAGCAGGTCATAAAAAGAACAAATTTTGAACTTTACGATAACTACAGCAATTATTGATTATCGTGTTAGATTCGCCTAGCCGAAACGTTTGTTGTTGAAACATTACATAAAATTAATATTTATCGAACGAAACGAAAACCGAAAATTCTGCAATTCATCATCTCGTAGTTAGTAAATTAAATCGTATTTTAAACTTAGCTGTTACGATACGAATACAGTGGTAAAAGTTTGATAAAAAAAATAAAAAATGAGAAAAGCTGCAATCTTTCGCTGCGTTTACATTAGTGTGAGTCTCACCGATACCCCAGTGGTGGGGATAAACTGTTGACAGATACGGTAGAGACCTTTGCGACAATTGCGGAAATAGTACTGTATTCAACGATTTATCTTTCAGGCAATTTTCTCATACAAATAGCGTTACTATTTCTTAATTGAATCTAAATGAGTTAACTGCAAATAGTACTATCTAATAATGGCCTTACTGCAATCATTGTTAGCAAAGCTACACAATCAGGTATAATTGAAGATCAGGTAAAAGACATAGTGTGAAAAACATTTCAGATATATTTTATAAATACCAGTATCTAGTATTTGTCTCTTACACATCCAATTTATAAACGTACATTTAATTAAATACAATAATTCTCGATGTTCAGCACACACATAACGTATCTACGAGCTGTTGTTTTTGTTATTTTCCTCATTTGTACATTGTTTAAACCTAAAATCGCATATTCGCGAGACACAAATTATATGCACCCTGTCGATGAATTAGGAACTATTAGAATAGACCTGAACTCAACAATAGAATACCGATAAACGAAACAAAAGTCAGTCACACCATTATTCTCGAGATTCACCTAAAATACTACAACAGAAACTCTTGACTCGCTGTAACAATTACGCACGCAACAATAAATACCAATAACTACATGAATTGAAGTACTACGTACAAAACACCTTCTCGGTGTTCAAATTATCAATAGTTCTCTCGCCACACTGAAATGTTCACAATTTCAAAAACGTTCCTCATAGCACCGCGAGCAGAGGCACAAAAATCTCAAATTATTTTTTTGCAAAAGCCAAACTCTAATTATAAACGAAGACAACTACTTTTTAGTCACGTTTCAATATTGTTTCGCTGTATCCGACAATTGTTAGTGTTCTAATCAGGCGAAGTCAGAACATTTCGCATCCTGTCCACGATCAATCGTGATCGACGAAAACGGTGTAACCGTGATCCGGAGATCGGAGATAGGGATAATGGCGACTGTGAAAATACTTTCGCGGATAGGACGACGTGTATTGTTCGCTCGCGAGGAATGGCCTGCTCGTAAAGAAGGAGTGCCGCCAAAATGGCGACGATCTGTCGCGGTAGTAGCTGGAGAACTGCTCGCGGTGCCACCATTTTCATGTGAAGACCAGATGTCTTGAAGGCATAGTCATGTCGCATTTCGTGCCTCGAATCAGCTCGTCCACGTAGCCACCTTGAATCCTGAAGTTGGTCTCGGTGACATTCAAAGAACCGGTCATGTATTTTTGGAACGACACTGTCATCACCCACAGCTCGTCTCTGCTCTTCTCCGAGGTAACGATCTGCAATCAAGAGTCATTTTTAAGCGAAATTTCGATTTTATGAACATTTTAGTAAAAGTAGTTAGACTTTACGGAGAGCGATCAAATTACACGCACACTTCGAAATTACTACTTGTCCAAAGTTTGATAACAAATTAAATTAATGTTGTACTTATAGTAATAGCTACGGGTGTGCGAGAAGACTTCGAGATTCTCGAAACAATCGGGAACCCGACCCGACCCGATCCGACTCGGGTTCTCGCGCACCCCTAGTATTCAGGTAATGGCGCCGAAGACAACTTGCTTCTTTACAAACAAAATTTGCTATGGCTACTGAGTAGTTCATATTTCCGAGTCTTCGCACCTTCATTCCCGAAGGAAACTGCAAAGTCTCCGGGTTGGTGACGACGATATCACTGGCACGGCCACCGTACTCGGGATACTTCATGCTGTTCCAGCATCCAATGGCCAAATCGGACAACAATCCGTAGAACAGGACTCCATTTTGATCCATAACTTCTGCTGCTGATTGCGAGGACCTCTCCAACTTGAATGGAACGAACGACCTAGCCGCAGCTTCGGCATCGTTTTTGAATAGAGAGTAATTTCTAAACATGATCAAACACTTTGTTTGAAAAGCGATCGAGAAAACCATATTAAATAATTTTCACTTATACCGTGTACAGACCAAAGACAGAATCCGACGATGAATTAAGCAATCAAATATGAGCCGAATGGCGTCGTGTTTGGTCTCGTTTTAATCAGAAAAACGTGACAAATATGATGAAAGTGTGATAAAGGATGTCCCCTAAAAATTGATAGAGCCTCACCTGATCACAGACGTAGGTACCCTAGATTCAACTCTGCTGGCCAGCGAATGGAAGTAGAGGGTCCTGTCATCGTTCTTCATGGGACTTAATGCGAGTCCTAAGATGCCGTCCATAAGATCAAATGTGTCCCCTTTGATGTGGTAGGTGCCGTACGGCGGATAAGGGTAGAAAAGGTTGTTGGTGATCTTCCAGGATCTGGAGTTTTCGTGATCGTAGACGATCAACGCAAACCCTGTCACGTCCGCGATGTAAGCGAAGGTGTCGTTGCCGTTTTGCTCGTTCTTCCGGATGTCCACGGCCACCGTGACGAACAGGGAGTCGTCCTTGTACTGATCTCTGGGGAACTTGTATCTGGTGATCAGCTTGTTCGTGCGAAGATCGAACACGTGCAACTGCGGCGGACAGATCCATTCCTCGGCTACCTTTCCCGTGTCGAGCACCCATAATCGGTCCAGTTTGTCCACCTGGAGAGAAAAAAAGGTGTTAAGTTACGTCCACACTGAAGCAACATTTGGTGATTATTACCACACTATTTACTGCACGAGTTAATAAAAACTGAATCTAGGATTAGGGACCCAATTATTGTGGCAAGTAATACGCTTGTAGATCATTCTACATAAATAGTACTTTTAGCATCCTTCACACTCGATTTATCCAGTTCATTT
>CM052116.1:4096218-4109116 GCA_028454245.1 Halictus quadricinctus | reverse complement strand
ATTTCTTCCATTAAAAAATTAATTCTTCTCATAATATAATTAAACGGAAGGTCCTTCCGATTTGTACAAGCTAACAAAATTGCAGAAGTTTAAAGACTAAAAATACTGATATATTATTTTCAAACGATTAAAATTAAGAATAGGAATAGACATCTTTTTTGTATCTCACAATTAATGCAGACAATTTTTATTTTCCATAAAACTCCACAGCCCTAACAGTTTCGATTAGAACGACTGAAGTGCTCACCAACGTTAATTTAATTTTGCCACCAGTGTTAATTTTTGTCATAAAATCCACAATCTGCTAATGGTGCAAATTTATATTTACCTATCAATTTCTCACCTCCAACGAGCAAATTCTCTGGTCCTCCGAGTCACTTCCGGTCCACAGCAGAAAATCGATACGAATGAGGTAACGGTGTTTCCGGTGCTGTGATCGGGATCGTTGGTAATAGTTTGTTAAGGACGACGTCCTTCTCTCCCGCAACCGAGATCTTTTCGGTGTCACCAGCTTTTTCTTTCGGACGTAACTTTCACCGTCACGGATATCACGATGGGAACGCGTTGTTGAGTTCGTGGATCTTATTTTCAGCTACTTTTCGGAACCCGGATATTCCTCGGGAGAGACTGTTCGAAACAAGATAGCTCCGTGAATGATAAGACTAATTCGCAAGTGTGAGAAGAAACCTCGCCGGAGCTGCTTTTTATTCGCAATCAGTGAATCAGCCTTGTCCCCATGTGAATAAACAATATTTTGTGGGGGACAATGTTGGGTTAATATTTAACCGTCTTATCCAGAGAGCAAAATGAACATTTATCTGCCGCGTTTAAATATATTTGTTCTCTTGGAAACTCTTATGGAAAGAAACGATAAGGAGCGCAAAGTGTTAATAAACGTTTCAGGAAAATAAATAATTTCAGAGAAAATTCTTTTGTTAGAAAAAGGATCTGTAAATAATACAAAGGGTCCTAGAGTACTAGGGTCCCTTATCCTAATATTCATATCTCTATATTTTATAAATTCTACTAAAAAAATTAAATCTACTATTTTCCAGAAATTCTCTTCGCCAATTCCCATAGAAACCAACAAACAGAAGAAAGTTTTTAAAGAAAGTTTCTCACCTGCTTTCCGATACCTCGTTTAAACAATTCCTACAACTATGAGCAAGTCCTTTTATACTACTTTTGTAAAAAGTATTTTCCTTATAGAGATAAAGACTGCCTTTTAATTTACAAGTCGAGATAGCGCCCAGCTGATAAAAAACTGGTTAATGCAGATTCGTTCCCTTTCTTAACGATTCATTATGTCACTGTGAGGAAAATGAGCGTCGAATTTACAAAATTTTATCACACATTTAGAAGTCTGTTTAGAACACACGAAATTGTTCGGCGTTGAATGAAATTTCCAAGCATAGGCATAACTTAACGAGAAATAATCTTTGGTCGACGGCCTCTGCAGGATCGAGACTGTTCGCTGTGTCACAGGATGATCACCGAGCTCGACAAAAATGCGAATTCGTCGATTATGTTAATCGCGACGCGACTGCTGGCGGATGTTTGCGCACACGCGGAGAATTTCTAATGAATTTATACTGTAAACGCGGGAAATTCGTGATCTAGCGTGATTTCCGAGGAAGAGGAGGATCCCGTGGATCACTGCGCGCCCCGTCGCGTCCGAGGATCGACTGAGGAGATAGCAGCGGAACAACGAATCTCGGTCGTCAATCAGCCGTGTCCTCTTCTCGTGCTTCTGTATGGTTTTAAACCAGTCCCATCGAATGTCATGGTCGTTGGTCATGATCGCAGAGCTGGTTTCCCAGGCAAACCATACGAAAAAAAAGCAAGTCCCGTAGAACAATGGTCGACGCGTTCTTATTTTAGCAAAGGGAAAAGAGCGTCGAACTTCGGGAGAGGGGGAGGGGAGACCTTTACGCGTCAAAGTACATAAATAAAATCTAACTGTTTAAAATTTATTTTTATTTTACGCCTTCGAAATACTGAAATTAAAATGTATCTTGTTTTATACTGTGGTTTGTTGAAACATCTACAAAATGGCGGAGTTATTCTCTGTTTTTGAAACGGTGTTTTATTGGTCATCGATGGTCGCGGCCGCCATTGTTTAATTCTTGATTAAAACAGCGGAGCAACGTAAAATAAAAACCAGTTTTTATCCGTGGAAGATTAACTTAAAAAATTAGTAGGACCATTATAATAGGTCGATTATTTATATTATTTATGAATCATCATTTAGAAAAGTGAAAAACGCTATTTACATGCGAGGCAAGTAATTTATGTGGCCAGCGATATTTTCTCTCGTTTTCAGCAAGTGAAACTAATATAAATTGCGGTTTTATCGGATCGTAATCGTTAAACTGAATTGAGTATGAATTAATGACCATAGCTTATTTATGCATTGGTTATAGCTTGGCTAACACCCGAGTGATTTAAACGATTGCATAAATGCCTAATGGTTGTGCAATCATGCTTGCATACGTAGATTTAGTCAAAACTGTGTAAACATATTTTGTGATGCCGTCTCTAAACATTTTTCCGCTAATACTGTCTATTTAGACTAAATGTAATTGAACATTTGAAAAGTGAAATAAGTGATACAAATGGGCCGCAATTTGAGTGCAAAGTATGCAGGCGGAATTCGAGCGCAAATCGAAGGCAAAACGAGTATATGTTTCGAAACATTGGTTAAACAGTGGAGCCTCTGTGTGTCTTTGGAGAACACTATGATGTTCGTAGAGCCTAAGCGATTTCAAATATGGCGACGATTCTAAAACAGGGCTGCTGAACTGGTGGCTCTTACCCCTATCTTCCTTTTTCGACAAGAAACCCCCACTGCGTGCGACGTCGTCCCACAAGCTAGGCAGTCACAGGGGAAAGGAGAATCGTAGCTGTCTCATTCTGCTGCGCTCCGTTTCGCTCATGTGCTTCTATACGCGATGGACGTTGGAGGAGGGAATTGGGCGCAACGAAGAAAGCAAGCGAGGCGAAGCGCGGCAGAATGGGACAACAAGATTTCCCGGCATTTGTTTAGAATTTTGTTTTCAATCGATTTTGCTGTCATTCCGAGGAGAAAAGAAGTTAAGCAGCCCTGCTCTACAGTATGGGGATCAGTCTCATTATTCGGATGTTGATCTGGCCGGGGTTGACCTCTCGTCTGAAGAATTTCTGGAATCTGGTGCTCATTACCCACAGGATGCCATTATCTTGCTCGACCCACCGAATCTCGGCTACGAACTGCAAATGCTGAGGACTCAACGCCAACAAGCTGAAGAGAACAAAATAACCAACCGTTTCAGCATAACTTTAAACAACCTATTATGTATCTGCCTCTATAATTTTGTATTGTTCATAAATGGTACCTTTGTTGATTGGTTTGAGGTTGATAGCTGGAAATGAGGGTTTCCGTGAGCGCCGAGAAGATGACCGAATCGTCTCGAGGATCGACGGCCAACGCGAGACCTTGACTAGACTTAGTCCCGACCCGAGTGACCGGTAATTGTTCACCGAATGGTACAGGGCCTGCCTGAAGCGCTGACGTTGGCACGGAGAACAAACGATTGGTCGCCAGGGGCTGGAAATACACTAAGCCTTGTCTCGCAGAAAACGCTAAACCAACGACACCGTCCATCAACTCGAACATGTCGTTGCCAATCTGTAAAAGAACGTGATCTCTGTAATTGAACTCGGTCAGGAGTATACAACAATATTGGGTAGCTAAAACATAGGGTAAGGGACCCTACTACTGTGCCTACATTAATCATGTTTAAAGCATAATTAATATGAAAAAAGGGATATTATATATGTTATACAACTCTTCTTAAACATTCATTACGCTTTAAAAATAAGTATAAGTAATATAGGCACAGTAATTGGTACCCTCACAGTAACTGAGGAATCTTACTCTGTAGGTGGAGTAATCGGGATCAGGATACATAGATGCGTGAACAACTCGCCAACTGTTGTCGGTAGCGCCATCGAAAATCACCATACCTGAGGAAATAGACGTTTCAATGAAAGCAGACGTTGATATAAATTTCTCGACGATTATTATTAATAGTTACTAACCAGGCCCCGCGGTGTCGGAAATGTACAAGAACACGTTGTCGCAGGTGGTCGCCGAAACGTCGTCGATGATCAGGTTCGTCAGCAACGTGTTGGGTCGCAAAACCTGAGGAATGATCAAAATTAACAATACATGAAACGTTGGTCGTATCGGTCAGTTATTGATCAAATCAGAGCCATTTCTTCAGTAAAATATAAATTAAAAAGCTGGAAACGGTTTTCGAGGTCACCACAACTTTGATCTCGAAATCTGAGTTCAACTCAACTTGAGAAAGATTGTAAAAAATGTTTAAATCCCCAGACCAGTGTTAAAAGAGCAAACCGAGCACTAACCTCCCTGGGGAAGACGAACATTCGCACGAGCTGATCGGTCTGCAGGTCGAAGACCATGATTTTCGGGGGGCAAACCGGTCTGAAGTCGTCGATCGACGTCATTACGCCGCTGTCGACGACCCAGAGCCTGTTACACCTGTCGATCTGGGACCTGTACACGGAGATCAGTTGCGAACAGTTCAGGTACCCTTTTCCGAGGCTGTGCCACTCCCAGGATGGATAGGCTTGAAGCTGCGGGCTGCTTCCCAAAGTGATGTTTCTCGGGATGTAGTTCAAGGTCGACGGTACACCGGCACGCAACCTTGGAACGCTGATGAAGATGCGGTCCGAGCCGACCGTCATACCAGTGGGCACCACGTTCTCCGGACGATATGCATTGAGGAATTCTTGGTCGTGAGGAAGCGCGAAGTCCATAAGTGGCCATTGGTAGATCGTTTCTATTGCTGTCACAGCTCTCGCCCTGGTACAGCAGGATCCTGCCAGGAGAATGAGGACGATGATCCTGTGAGAGGAAACGAGAAATCATGGAAAGATATTCCAGTAACGCTTTGACGGAACTATTCACTAGGGGGTTACGGAGCACTAAAAATGGCCACTTTACATTATTTTATTAAAATAAGACAGATTTACCTATCCAAATTTTCTGCCACTTTTTTCATAATATATACGCATTTTTAAAGGGTGTACGAATTATTTCTACACCCGCTGTATGTATATTTTATACTTCTGTTATGTGATTGGCATTTACGTTGAGCTATGCTCTCTGAATGTCACTCATTTATGTGTGCGAAAATGTTCGCCTTTCATTCTTGAATCGTGGGATGTATAAAGTCTTCTAACAATGGTCGTCCACGGTGCTTGCGAACAATAATGTTGATTAAACGTCCATTAACAAAAGCGCGATAACTTCAACGTGTGGTTCTTTTGTTCTTCGTGTTTGCGTTCCGCGAAAACAGTCTTATTCCCCTAATTGTTCCTAATCAGCCCGTTAACTTTTTATCTAAACCCTATGGTACACAATCTAGCAAAACACCGGTTGCTACCACCGCTCAAAAGCTTCCCCTTAACTTTAAGAAAAACCAGTCATTAGCTGTTTCATTCATTTACTGTCTAATCATTTCGCAAGATCATAACTGAAGTTACTTCTCTGACCGGTTAGCACGAAACACGAAACGGGCATTTTTATGTAACTGCTGTCTGTCGCGATTAGCACACATTTACTTTGCATAATAGAATATTCACCTTGTCTAATAATAACATTTCCGCGAATAATTATGTCTCGATAGAAGCGAAGTTATTAACAGCGGTACTCGTGAACTTGATCTTGAACGCATCGGATGTTTTCGCCTCTCGTCGCGTAAATCTAGATATTTATGCAAATTACACGAGATTGCGTCTCGTGCCCGCGAATCCTGCTTTCCTTGTCCCTGTTCGAGGGACGATCCACCGCGCGTTCTCGAGTATAGTAATTAGCACGAACGCCTGCGCCAGAGCGGTTCAGCGTCTGCCCGTACGGGCAGCGATTTTCTTGCTTTGGGCATACACAGAACGGCGGGCACGAAGACACTGCGAGCAAGGCTGCATGTATTGTTCATAGGTACATGCCTGTGGACTATTATAATGAAATTCGTTTAAATTCTCAATGAATTTATTCTTGTTATTTTTATAATGTAATGTAAAATCGTCAGTTTTAATGATCCGTTGATCTAGAGTTAACGACGCACTGTCAAACTCAACATTTGCCAAACAAGAACGGAATATTAAAAAATGGTACTTTAAAGTGTAGCCGTCTTTTTATTTCACTAGTCTCCTTCCAGATCTGAATTTTACTCAACACAGTTGTATTTGTGTGCAACACGATCTACTGTAACTTTTAAACAAGATTTTACTTAAAACTCACAGTTCACTGACGCCTGCTGGTCGTGAATAACAAAAAATTTCATAAACCAAGAGAAACTACCAATAAACGCAAAATAAAAATTCCTAGCATCATATTTCACAATAGGAACGAGCACAATTAATAAGCACGATATGATCTATTTCAACTACAGAGCAATAAATCATTGAAACGAAATCACGGGTCACTTTCCATATCGGCTGTAAATAAACTGCAGATTTTTATGCAAAACGGAAATACTGTAGCTACGTATACATTTGTTACTAGTTTCTTATTATTACATTATTTTCAATTTACTAAAACTCTTAACGGAAGACATTATTTCTTACAGTTGACGTGGAAAATTTTTATTTATTCGACTCGAAAATAATACACTGTTTTGCATTTGCTCTGCTCGTTTTCGCCGTGAATGTCTAGTCACAGATAACACTGCATTTCATAAACTAAGAGAAGTTACCAAAAAATAAGAAACCCAACATGATCCTAACTATAGAACAATGAGTTATCGAAACGTAGTCACAGGTCACTGTAGTCGGCAAAAAGAAAATTGTGGTAAATAAATTCGCAGTTAACCCGAACAAACCTCATTTTTCTCGAAAAGATCGCAGGTATAGCGGAAGAAGACCGACGGGTTCGAAATCGAATCAGAATATGCTTCGTGGTCGAGACACAAGTCTGTCGGGCGAGCACGGTGTCTAGCTGCGAGCCCGTTCGCCGAACGTGTACCAAGTCCCGCTGGTTGAACACCGACTGATCTAATTTCCTAGCATCGACTGGGATCTTAACTGTCTGGGAGACAGGAGGCAACCTTAACACACGCCCGCCGCAAATCGAAGCACGATCTTTTGTGACATTCAGACTCGCGAGATCTAGCCGATCGCTCGTTTTCTCGAAAGGTTAATGGTGTGGGATCGGTGGTGAGACATCGACCAGGTTTTCTCGCGCCTGCGCGCCCAAAAACCATTGGCCGGATTTATACTTCTTCCGCCTAGGGAGGACCACGGCTCGGCACTCCTCAAACCGTAACAATTTTTTCAAAATTTTCCAGGCTGATCATGGTACCAGAATTTTAAGCTAAAATCTCAGGACATGTAAAGAATTTAATGTTGTACCATTTTCAACTCGATAAAATGATTAAGAATAGAAAATTTTGTCTACGTAGCTCCCACACTCTGCAATTAACACTAGAACTACCGGACGACTTGCTCCTACTTTTTTCTTTTAGAAATAACGAAATTGTAAATATGTTTTGATCAGAAAATTTTTTAATAAACTTCTCCATCGAAGTAGATATTTAAACAAAACTGGTGCGAAATCTAAACAACTGCGATTTTGTTGTTGTTAGAAGGCAATGTATGAAAGTTGCATTTACTGCTTGGTAGTTCTAGCGTTAATTCAACTTTCATTTTGCGTAAAGATCTATAAAAGTCTATTAGTAATAAGTTATTTCCAACTCGCTGAAGTTATTAAAGAAAGAAATTCGCACACATGATGATTTTCTTATCTCTATTATACAGAGTCTTCTGTAGTGTTTTTTTAGAAAGCGAAGTGAAAGAAAACCATAAACCTATCGAAAAAGTCTGATTGTCCCGCGAGATTGTATCGAATCGAGATTTTCGCGCGTGCACGTGACAGAATGGCGCCGTCCGTGCGCGGATAATTAACACGTTAGAATAGCTTATGAGCGATAACAGTTTAATCCGTTGCGGGGGAAGTGTTTACAAGGATGAAGGTAACATACTTTGAAGTTCAGGACTTCGATGCGGTAACCGGCCAGATATGGATCGCACTTAGTCTGGAGAAAGTAATTCGCGGCTGTTGCCGGACAGAGAGGTCGGCATACTGGTTTTTTTTTGCGGCATGCGAGCTAGTATGACGCCCACCTGGAACGCACCAATCGAACGGCAATCCGGGCAAGTGTTGCAGGAATTTCAAGTCTAATCGCTTCCAGTTGCAAAAACCGAAGTCCCCGAACGCTCATTCCCCGAAGTACTTGAATTTTGTATTATTGATCACCGGCACTTCAATGGCCGTCAATTTGTCTCTCGCCTGAGAAATGAGATTTCGTAGGAAAAAATTCGTATATTTTTCTGAACCATTTAAAATTCACGTAGTTTTCCTGTCGAAGAATAATTGTGACGTTCGGAAAATTTCAAAATGGCGCCAACAAAGCTGTCGTCTAACCCTTCAGAATTTTTTTAAAGAATATTCCGATACTCATAAAATTTTTGACGAACGCCATTAAAAATGTTTTCTAAACGAAAAGATTTATAAAATTCAGGAATAGGTTGGTCGACGCGGTGGTTTCGGAGCAAGTTTTTTTAAATAATTCCGATCAAATGTAGCTCGATGTATAATGCGGGGATTAATTAGGTGACATTCTAGTCTAGAAGACCAGGCCGTTCTGCACTCCAGCTAATTATCGGAGTTAGAAGACTGAAAAATAAGCATGCACCGCGTCCACTAATTGCAACTGGAACTTATCTAATTGTTACTTTCGATAGGCCATTTGCGGAGAAGTTTACGGTATCCTCGGGGCAATGGCCAAAAACGTCGGAGGTTAATGGTAACGGTGGGTGCGGTCTACAGTTCCGGGGACTTTCGACCGGAGTTACCTACCAAGGACGTCCGCATAACATTTACCACTGCCCTGGCTCGGCACAATTGCCATTTTATTCGCGCACCGGTCGTAATCATACACTGGAGCTACCACGGCCGACTTTAATCGATGCATTCATCGCTTCATTTGCTCTTAAAGAGCATTTACCTGTTCGCCAGGTGATTTTTCAATTTCAAACACCCAGGCAATCAGGAAGGATCATTTCTCGCAGAGGAAAATTTCTAAATGGCCACTAATCACCAATAAAAACTGATCCATCGACAATCGTACTTGATAAATGAATTCATTATTTATTTATTATGTAATATTTATATATTTATGATACATTATACATTTATTACATGCAAATGAATGCGGTACCTAGTCTGAAGGTGCTATAAGTATAATGTACGAGCTGTAACTGAACTGCATAATGAGTACTGGGGATTTTAATGCCACATAAAAATTTTCTAACTGAATTACGACAGACTGGAGCGAAATAGAAATTTATTTTCGCTCTTGTATATATGTATGTACATGTTGAAATTACACCTACTCATTTTTGCAATTTTTTACGTATAATGAACTTTCGACAGAAGTCGTTCGCTTCGACAAAAATATTTCGTGGTTACAGGTACCTGTCGCCTGGAATAAAATTCACAAAACAACGTAATTTTTCGTGAACAACGATTAATCGTATCTTGTGAAAGGATGCGGATTCGCGTCACTGACCACGCACGTGTTAATTAACGCACGAGCACTAATATTATTGTGGAACACCAACTGGCAACCCCTGCGCAACCATAATGCATCCATAATGGATACGTTTTAAATTTATTGATACACATTAGTTGTTTATTGGTGATTTTTAAACGGTGGATATTTATGCAAACAGGAAGCGTAGACACGCTTTCTCACACTATTATAGGCTTTATCAGATTTCAAATAATATGGCTGTTTATCATTGCGGTTCGTCAAGTTTCCTGAATATTGTGTAATTATTATACAATATTCCCAAACGCCTTTTCAAATTTCTCCTTTTTATTAATTGCATTTTTATGAATTGGATCCTCTTTAACAATAATTTTGGGGAACGAGAACTGACCGGAATATTAACCCTCCGATGGGCACACTTGTTTTTCACGCTGGGTTTATGTTTTATTTTTGGCTTTCAAAAAATCAGAAAAAATTCTGGGACACTTATACGAGCCTCTACATTAATACTGTTATCAGTAAGAAATAAAAATCTTACGGATTAAATTTGGAAAATAGAGGGTTCCCCCTCCTTTCCCTTCGAAAGAATTCACCAACGACCTAAACAATAAAATTTCCTTGGATCCTTTCTCAGAATCACTGTGAGCTGTAAGCGCACGAAAGTCCGCGTTCTGATCTATACTTTCGGACGATTGAGGTATCATTGAAGGGATCTATATTTGCAAAAAAAAAAAAAAGAAAGAACGTGTCCTTGCGGAATGTTTCATGTTCAATGATGCAGGTCGAGGTCAAGCGAGTAAAACGAATGAAACAAATGCAAAAGGGGCCACTAGACTCGATTCTTATCGAGATCAAAGGAAATTACGGGGTACCGGGCAATCGTTGCGCAAGATTATTCCCCCGGTGGTAATGCAACAACGCTGCTCCACAGGGGAATAAAGCATTTTCGGCTTTCGCAAGCGAACCGAGTTGAAATATCATGGGAATCGCCATGCGTTGATCGCGGACAGTCCCACGGATGCGACGAAATCTCACTGTCTACGTTTTGACGATTGTCCGAGCTGTGATCCGGTTCATTGTCTTCTTGATAAGCCTCCTCGAACAACCGCAAGTCGTTTAACCCTCGTACGCTTCTCGGAAATGGTTGCACAAAAGATCCTATCATAATATCTCATCCACTTTTGCCTTACATTTTAAATGAAAAAAGTATTCTTCGTTTATCACCAGACAGCGAATCCCCATACAAACTAAAAATTTTGCAAACAAACTGGCGTGGAATAGAAGTTGATTCTTCCCTAATATATTTAATAGGTTGATACTAATACAACAGTATTATTAATATTATTTATTTATTGCTTTAAACCATATAAAGTTTATATTTTGGGTTGTCACATTTACTGAATTATTATAAGTGCCATTTTGTTCCGGACAACCCAATAGAATAGAACAGTGTTTTTTAATGTAGACAATCTTGCTTTTCCATCATTTTATCCAAAAATCATTTTATGCCCCCGTAGAAAATCAGTATGGACAACCACCGGCAATGTTCTCCGACATTTATCCCATTCAAGCCACCTTTCCTCTAATTCGTAATGAGATACGCAGAATCAATGGCTGTTACATTGCCCATACGAAAACGATATCGTGTCGTTAGCTGCCCGTTCGAAAAATATCCCGACAATGAGTTACGATAGTCGAACGAGAGCGAGTGCGTATCGAGGAACGTGAACGGAAAAGGTCCGCAAAAAGCAGCGCAGCGCGTGTTTAACGAGAACCGTAAGATCGTTGCACGGATTACGCAAAAGCCAGCTGAACGTTCTCGGCGATGTGTTTCCATGCCGAATTCATTTTTCTTCGTTCGCCACAGCTCACTGTGTATCTGCGCCATGTATATGCGAGCGTGTCCGCGGTGGAAAGTTCGTGCGCAACCGTTCGACCGTGCACTATATTGTCGTGCGCAACGCGAGCCGATGATTAGCGTCTCTTGCTTCGGCTCTTGATAAGCAACGTTCCCTGAACAACAATTATCCGCCGTCACCTATTTCGATTTCGAACCATTCGATTATGCAATTTTAATAAATTTTCATCCACCGAATTGGAAAGCTATCCCCGTGAAAAGAATTCGATTGGACAAAGCAACACTGCACCAATTTAGTGTTCATTCAAATTTCCAAATTGTTAACAGCAACCCTGACATGCTGATACCTGATTTTCTTCCGAATCTGTTGTTTAATTAATTTTAATTTTATGTAGCGTAATTATATAGTATATTCGGGAAGCTAAGCTTTCACGAAGACACTTTGGACCTGGTGAAACGCTATACTAGCTGCTAGGCGAAGTCACTATCCATCCAAGCGTTGCAGATTTCGAAACATATTTCAGAAGAGCATACCAAAAGATAAAAATAGAAGATTAGAGTAATATAGAGAATAAATTATATAATATTGAAATACAGGCTATCCGCATAAATAAATATAATTTATGTAGAAACGGTATTTTCACCTCATAATATCTGAAAAAGTGTAAGAAAATCTTTGAAGCCACGCGCGTGTTTACCCGATTGCGTAAAATCAGCCAGCATGCAGTTTTGAATATTTAATTAGAAGCGGGGTTGTCAAATAAGTAATGTTGAATTAAAAATGCACGCGCGATGGCTCGTTACAAGAGCAGGGAAATGTAAGCGCGATCGATAAGCCCGCGATGGAACGTATCGGAATTAATTTGATTTGGGATTCGATAAAGTCAACATCGGTGTGATTCGTGTTTTTCGGATGCGTTCGGTGGAAAAAGCGTATCGCGTAACGCGGTGAACTAATCTAATTCACAAAGCATAATGGTTCGCTGAACAGACTGCAATGACTGCACCGTTGTTGAGATTTCAAAAAAAACGAAAAAAAAAATTAGACGTACCTGGCGTTTCAACAAAGTGTTGTCGGATTTTAATGATCCGATCGATGGTACAAAGTGGATACATTGCACGCTCCGGTAATTTCACGGTCAAAAATCGGAGCAGAACGCTGCCGGCACACGCGAGAAGGATTTTCAGCATCGTATCAGATGCTGTCGAGCGCTGAACCTGATCAACGATAATCTGTCTTCGTAACGCGGTTTCACGTGTTCGAGCTGTGTTCGCATTTATATTGTTATTAACTCTACTAATTTGACCGTACGTATTATTTCAGTCGCTCGTAAACCGCCGAGTTTACGCAACATAAAAATTATCTACACTCATTTCAAGCTGTAGGAGCCACATTTATTTATTTTTCCCATAATTCTAA
>CM052116.1:4068830-4096118 GCA_028454245.1 Halictus quadricinctus | reverse complement strand
ATTCAAGTTTTATTTTTTTTTTTTTAATTTGATTTTGCAGATTCTGAAATTGTTTTAACATTATCTTTAGTTCCACGAGCTTCTAAATTTCCGTGCAGCGTTACTTGTTTATTAAGCGTCAAGAGCGTCAGGGTAATATTAATCTTACTTTCGTCGATGCATATTTTTCACGCGTACATTTGCATTCGTGGGAAAATGTTACATCGTGAATTAGCATTGACAGCAACTTGAATTACGTGTGTTGTAGAAAACGGTGAAATTCTAAGAGATGTCGGAGGTTCTTCCGGGACCGTGTCCAGAATTGTAGGATACAGAATGCCGGGTAATGGTAATCGACAATGGCGGTCGAAGACTTGAATCATGTTCGAGACAGTTCAAAGAAGCAGGGGAAAGCGGGCGAATAGGTACACTTGGTTCTATTTTCTCCCGATCTGTAACAGCTCTCCAATTATCATACTACATCGAGAGTAACCGAGTGAACCACATTTGGTGATGAATAAACGTTACTCTGTTAATGAAACATTGTGCCGCCATGTTGGTACAGTGAGTGTAGCTCCGTCCTTCGCATGCTGGGCCTCGGACGGCCTTATCACGAACGATTAGACATGAAAAGTTTGAATTAGGTAAGAATTACCGAACGAGGATTTAATCTGCTTATTAAACAATTATGTTGTGCGCGGGAAAAAGTTTTAACATTACGATTTTGATTAAAATGTCAAGGAAACGTAGGTGGCTGAGACGTCAAAATGAATAGCAGTTGCAGTAAGTTACGATAAGATCTCGCTTTGAAAAGAAATGCAAAAATTAAGAGTCGGATGATTTATAAAGTGCGAGGAAATATTAATGAATAATATTATGAAAATGTACAATCGTATCTAAAGAATAAATTGTTCTTTTCGTTCAGTTCGTCAAAGACCGCAAAATCATTTCGAGTAACGAAGAGATCAAGACGAATGGAACACCAATTAATCTTGATTATTAAACTGCCATTTTTCTGCTTTCATTTTCTCAGTTTCTCGAACTGTAACGCAAAGAGGAAGTATCCCTCGTCGAGTAGTCACCGTGATTTATACGAACACGGTGTTAACATTACACGATTCCGAAGCGTGACTGATCGTACACCGCTACATTTAACATAGTAATTATGTCGACGATCAGTTAGGCCAATAATCGACGTAATAATTGATGGTAAATCCTTTGGTCGATTTATGAACTTTCCTGATATCAATTTCTTTTTCCACTCCGTTCGATAAGACACGTTTCGACGGCGACGGTAAACACCCACCGACGTTGCGAGAGACTAATTAAGCGAAATCGTGATCGAAATCCGCAACCGAGTTTGATATGGAAAATTGCTAAATTGCCCGTGGAGAATTTCTCCGAGGTTACCGAAGTTACCAACAGTGCTCAATACATATAACAACCGATTGTTTTAATGTACTTGTTTTGTCTTCAATTATAAACTTCAGTTTTACTATTTTCTACAAGTGCTTAGAAGTATGAATTTCTCCATGCTTCTTGACCAAGCGAGTTATTACTAACAAAATCTAAAATTATTCCGAAGAAAATGGCTCACTTAAGTTTATTCAATCCACAGAGAGTGATATTTTATTATCAGATCGAAATGCGATTAAATTGGATTCAATTGGAGTAATGTAACCGGTTCATTGTAAAACAGTAACGACTTACTTAATCGCACGCATAACGCGTGGAATTTTAAGAGAAATTCTGATTATAGAATCGAGTCTTACGATAGTCTTGATTACCGATCTGAAATTAAAATTAACGAGAAAGTCGAGTTGAAAATTCGAGCCGGATCAAGAAGTGCGTAAGCGGATTGATAAACACATATCAAATCGATAAATCGTTCTGGGGAACGTGTTACGCTCGGAGCCCCGATTTTATCGTATTGCTGTTCTGCGCCCGAGCAAACACGGATTCCTCGTAGTTATCCATTAAGTTCCGGCTACTTGAAACGGTAATTAATACATAAGGTAATTAATGGTACGGAGGAATGTGCAACGGAGATGTAACGTTACACGGTTAAACTTTCACCGTTCCGAAACGACAGCGATCGAGGAACCAAATTCGATACCGAATATCGATTTCCTCTGGATCCTTTCGGGGGGAACACGATCCGAACGAGCATTTTGATCTCGTTCACTGGGAAGAGTTTGCCAACTCTTTTCGAACGAGACGTGAAAGCAAAACGTGTTTCGAGATCGGTTAAAATTACCGAAGAACGGCGTCAAGTTTCGCGGAAAAATTTAAATTCAAGCATCCATCTTGTTTGTCACGAGACGTTCACAGCGTAGGTATTGCGCAAACAAATAAATTACATATCTTTTGAGTAAAATACTATTTTAAGAAATTCCCACGTGAAACACAGCACAGTCCAGGCTGTACGCAGGAGTCAAAATAAAATCGGCCATTTTCTCTGTTACGCGGAACGGTATTCGAACTATTTCCGGTGATATACAGCGAGGCTCGAGCATTGTGTTCTGAAAGCTGTAAAATTACATATTTCGCGTGTAGTTTTTATCCTTTATTGAGCGCGTTCCGAGTGAATTACACACGGTCGAATTGAAACGGGATTGTTTCACGTAGCGAACGACTAATCGCGATCGAACGCCGCCGAAGGAGTGATTGTAAGAGAGAAAGGTCCCGTTTCCCTTTTTTTTTCCTTCTGTCTATCGGCCGAGTTCCCCTGTGCACCGGCCACACGGCCGACATCACGGAACGATTTGCATCTTGATTTATGGGCCGGCTCGGGCTCACGACGTGGACGCGAAAACAAAAGAATGCGTCAACACGTTTCCCTTTCGTGCGAAAGAAAAATTCATTGTACAAACAATTTTGTTCCAGTCCCCGAAAAAATACACGAAAATTGGAATTTACCCGCGATCCGGAGTCTAACACGTGGGACCTACTTCGACTTCTTTCTTTTTCATGCAGAATCACCCCTTTATGACCACCAATTCCCCTTTAACGCATTTCTACAATCTCGATTTTAAAATTTGTATATGTGTCTTTTGACATTTTTTGACGATCTCTTATCAGCGAGAGGACTAGAGGAGATAGGGTAGGAGACGAAAAGACAGCGAGCGGTCCAGCGTCGAAGGTCGATTTATTAAGTCTCGAACGTTCATGCGCGTTACATAATACTAAGCGCTTGATTAGCGCCACAGCCGACGGTACCCTGCATGTAGTCTGGGAAATTCGACTCCAAGACACGCATACTGCTTCTGGCGTAATCCGCTGCCACATGTGTAGCAAGGCTGCATTCCGGGCTGGTGTAGACCAATTGGAACATCCTGGAATCGAAGGGGTTGCTGGCGTCCCATCTGTAGACGTCGGACTCGCCCTCGTAGCGGAAGAAGAGGGCGCTGCCATTGTCGGTACCCAGCAAGACCATCTTTTGAGGTTTCGGGCCAAGATCGTGTATGCGCCCATTCGCGGAGCCGTTTCTCAAATGCTCGGTTCTTACGGAGAAGAGACGACTGCTGCTTAAGTAGGTGAAGACCAAGCAGGTACTTCCGTCGGAGCGACGTAGAAGCGCCAGGTACAACACGTCCCGACGGGTACAGCCCATGGTGACCGCCTGCGGGAGGACAACCCGATAGCCGCGACCAGATGTCACATCGTAGACGAGGATCGCTCTTGTGGCAGCGTCGGACACGTAGATGAACACCCTGCCGTCCGGACTGTAGTCCGACACCACGTACTGCAGCCTCGACGAGGGACTTGTTAGACCTGTCAGCTCCACTGTCTTCACCAGCTGCGGCAGAAATCAGGGGAGACGTGAGTAACGTCTGCGATCGCCAAGGGAACACTGAATTAGTAGGCGTCCGGGGACTGCGAGGCGTTGGTGGTCAGAAAAGAGCTTAATACTAATTTTGGGAATTTAGTGATGAATGTGGAAAAGGTGTGCGTGGTATTCGTGAACAATTTTTACCCTGAAAATAACCCGGAAACTAACCCAGGGGTAACCCAATCTGAGGGAACACCGAATAATAGTGGCCAGATCGAGACTTTTTCCCCCACTCTAACTTCCCCTTCTACCGCGCTATTCCCCTCGATTCCTTCCCCCTCTCTCATCTGTCGACACTGCTGACGGAATTAATAGGCGTCCAGGGGCTACGGATGCTGATAGAAAAGAACTGATATTTTGCTATGCTCTTTTTAAGTCTAATTTCCAGACCTACAAGGGAAGATAAATCAGTATTGATCTGGGGAGTAGGGTTGCTAGTGCATCAGTTAGGACACCAACAGTTACCCCATTACTTGTCCCTACACTGATGTATGATGCAATCCAATGGTATGATGTAATGTATAATGCAATCCAATAGTATGTTGTGATGTATGATGCAATCCAATAGTTGGTGGTTTCGAAGATTAAATAAACCGCGTAGAATAAAACTTATTTTATTCAAAAGTTAAACCATTTAGTAATGGATGTATAACATTTGCGGATTAGCACATGGGATTCCATTACAACTAATCAACAATGCTGTAATTTCTATGTTATGTGATTGAATAATGTTTGAACAAGTAGCTTACAAAAGGAGCCGCATTGGTTCAATAACAAAATCGCTATTGCGACAATACGCAGTAATAACCGTTGGACGAGAGTAATAAAATGCACGTCTAGTCATAAACAAAGACGGCATGTCTTCCACAAATGTCTTCTAATATTATTCCCCTAAGCACCGAAGTGACCGAATAAATAATTTATCCAACAAACGATCAACATCATAATGGAACAGAAAAATGGAACAGAATTGCTTTCTTTTAAGATAAGACTCGGTCGAGTGGTCAAGCAATGATTAAAAGAAGCTTTACGTGATTATACGAGTTGAGATTCGAGTGGTCTTTTAATAATGGTCTCGATAATGACTATCGATTATGCAAATGGCTTCGCAATAGCCGCGTATGGCAACGACAACGCCCAGTTAATTCGCTGTTAACTGGTGGAAGATTTCCAAAACCGGAAAAATTATTCTCGTGTGCTGGGTGAAAGTATAAAAAAATCGATAGATAATCGACCGTCGATCGTGCCGTAACTCACGTTACACGTTCACGCTTTACAATTGCGCCCCAGTCGTGTCGGCCTCGGTTCATTTGAAATTCGCCTTTCGCAACGGCACACGAAATAATGACGGCAATATATCTGTCACTAAGTGACACGCGTCAACAACTGTTATCTTGCGACACGATGCAAGATCATTTCTGCCATCCAACACCTCCGTTCCGTTCACCAAAATGGCCGTATCTCGCGAGAACTCTGAATTATTCATGGACGCTTTTGTCTGCGAAAGTTGTCCTACCCTAATTTTTCTTTTGCCACTGTATTCGATCAGTTTGTAGATTAGAAAAATATCAAGCTTAAAGAATTGATGTTTCTCCATGTTTACAATAACCGGACCGACATTAGATCATTAGTTAACAGAAGAGCATTACACTCACCTTTCCAGTCGCGACGTTGAAAGCGAGGACCTTCGGCGGACATTTTCTGATTGGCTCCTCCAAAGTGTTCACGACACCTGTGTCGAGGACCCAGAGGATGTTCTGAGGATCCAGGTAAATGTCGACGGCGTTCTGCAGGGCGCTGCATGTTCCTTCTTCTTGCACGGACCAGCAAGGATAAGGAACCAAGCTGGCGTGGCAATTAGGATCCGTCAAGGAGACCTTGGCCAAGGTTGCTGGCACTCCAGACTTGAACCTGCGAGTCGATAGTTGAATTAATTTCTTCGTGGTTCGATAATTGCTTCCGTCCTACGTACTAGAAGAATATCCGAATCTATCAAGAATAAATTATTCTCGTACCTGGGCAGAGCAACAATGGCGTCGTCCTTGTAGATAGCGGCCCTAGTCGCGATCATATTCTTCGAAGTGTACCGACCGCTGTTCGTGAACATGCTCTTCGTGGTCGGACAAGGCCATTCGAGCGGTCCTCCAGTCCATTTGATGTTCGCCGATCGCACCGGTAGATCCTCCTCGACGATCATGATCTCTTCTTCCGCGACCGCGAAAACGACGACGACGGAGACCGCCGCCATAATCGCGAGACACCCGCCCTTGAAAAACATCGGAAACAATTGACACGAGGAGCTACTGTTGATCGAACCCGAGTGAACTGAGAAATCATTATGATTGCACCAGTTTTATACGAGCCACCGATGTCACTCTCGTTACGAAACATGGCGGGTTTACCAAAATATTTATTGTTCTGTCGAAACGTCCGCGTTCTCCGGACTATTGACGATGTAAACTCGGACTGCGGACAGTTAGGATTCTTCGCCCCGGTAAATAATGCACGGGTAAACAATAAACAATCGTGATTGTCACGTTCGAGAGCCGAGATGTTCGTTTGCTTCGTGCGAACGAAGCTATGCCCGTGGAACGCCATTTTGGAGAAATGAAATGTACTCGAATGTTTATGAATTTTTTAACCCTTGTTCGTTAGGTTAAAGTAAAAATAACTTACGCTTCCTTCTTTTCAAATGTCGATGCTGACTGTTAATCTACATAATTTACATTCTCAATTATTGTCAGATTTAATAATCGTAATACTACTCAACCATTTTCAGCAGTATTGTCGTTTCGCACTCGTCAATAATTGGGAGAAGTTGTGTTTATAACTCGGCGCAATATTTATTAGGGGAATTTTCGTTCGAACGCTATCTTGAAGGCATTTTTAGAAATGTTTTTATGTTGCATTATTCAGATTTATATTTTTTGCACGAATCTCGAACAGATTCAGATATTTACATTTAAATTAATTCGGTATTCACGATTGAGAATCGTTTCTGAGAACAGTTATGTAATTTCACTTATATTTGGAAAGAAGTTGCATAGTTGTCCTCTGCGGTTATTTACTGTAAGTTACGGTGACCTGAACAATCGTATCGACTAATTATCAGTCCAATATCGAATAGACATATTTACGAAACGACGCTGTCAATTGACGAAACACGATGACTTCCGTTGTTTGTCACACAACCGTCGGGAAAATACATTTCCTTGTTGTCGCCTGGACCTCGCGCAGCCTTGTCAACAACGGAAGCGTTGCAACACCGGAAGCGATGCATGCACGATCGAGGAACGATGGACCTACCCGTCCACGTGTGTATATAAGGATTATGTCGATTATAATCAGCGCATATTCATCGTCGTCCACATCCACTGAAAATCGTGTAAGTCGCCAACATTTTCAATTCTTCTCTTTTTTTTTTTGCAAAAATTACACTGCAGATTAAAATCGACCCTCAACCAGTCGTGGTAAACTTGTTCGAAATTAGATCCGCCATTGTCTCACATTAAAAGTTACTATTTTACATTGAACTTCTCGTAAATACACCTGTTCTAAAATTGTTTATAAAATTTCTCGGACACCTTGAGGTATGTAATTTAAGACTGAACAATCCAAATGTTCTAAAGAAGTTAAAGGAACTTGATGTTCACAATAATCAGATCACGGGAGACCCCCGGTTAAGGGTTGAAAATCTTGAAATCCGTTATTGTAAATTAAAATCGCTCTAGAAAATACGGCACGTTGAAAATTTGTTTGAAACAGGCTAGCACAATGAGGTTCCTAATCGTGAGCATCCTAGCAGTCCTGTCGCTAGCCGGTGCAGAGCTGATGATAAAGGACCTGCAGGTGACGTTGTCGGGTCAGACCCTGCAGTGGCCCTGTCAGAGCACGAAGAACATCTACGAGACCAGCGGTCGTTACATCGCGAAGAACGTGATCGCGACCAGGACGCAGATGTACAAGGACCAAGCGATCCTGGCGATGCCTCGCTACAAATCGGGTGTACCGTTCACTTTAGGTGTCGTCTCGGTGAGTGCGAAAGAGTGCACACCGAAAGTGACCCCGTTCCCTTGCTGGGAAATCCAGGAGGAAGGAAACTGCCAGGCTCTGCAGAGCGTTGTCGACATTGTCCTCGACATGCAGGACATCCTGTGGGTCCTCGACGTCGGCATCGTCAACACCTTGGAGCAACCTGTGCGCAGGTGTCCCCCCAAGGTGGTCGGAATCGACGTGAAGAGCGGAAAGGTAAATCGAAATTAATATAGTTAATTTAATTCGGTAAATTAAGTATCCCACGTGTGAAAAGCAATTCGTTGAAGTGTGAAGTAAATTGTATGCACCATTATTCTAAAATCTCTGAAGCATCTATTTCTAGTATATCTATTTTAAAACTTGGAAAGGAAATTCCACTACAAGCTGGCAGTCCCGCCATCTTGATTTCGATAGCCCATAAATGTCAATATAAAACTTTGCAAGTTAATCGTGTTGAATGCCTTAACGGTCACTAGCGACCGGCTGCAAAGCGGCTGCCATAAGATTTAATCTATCGAATATATTTTCTGTGAGATTATAATTATTCTAATTACAGTGCATAGTGAAAGCTGCATTAATTGTGTAATCAACAATTATTGCTGGTCAGACTAATCGGTGCTACGAATGAAATAAACGATACTTGTGCTAAGCACGCTAAGGCCTCACACGGCATTCCACGTGTCGGCTATAAATTACCATTTTCCCCCATTTTGCTAAAGTTGCAAAATATCATCAGAAAAAATGTATCCCGCTTCTTCTTGCTTTCTGAGAGTTTTCGATTATTGTCACCAAGTGTTGTATTCGATAAATGATAGAGAAACAGCCGAATAATCTCGACACGTTGACAAAGAAACAATTTAACAATTTCGATGCAAAAGATGATACCAAAATGAAACTTCCAGGTGGTGAAATTGATCGACCTGAGTCCACTGGTTGACATCTCGTCGCGTCTGCAATACATGGCTGTCGACTACGCGTCGGACGGCCAGGTGTACGTTTACGTGTCCGACGCTGGAACCAGAGCGATCATTGTCTACAACGTAACCGCTGACAACGGTTACCGCGTGGTTCTTCCCAGAGCAGTGACTTCCGGCGCAGAAAAGAAGGACGCGCTCTACTTGGCGCTGATCAGGAAAAGTTGTGGCACCCATGTCCTCTATTTCACCTACTTGGGCTCGAACAGAATCTTCGCCATCAAGGCCACCAACCTGAGGGCCGGAAACGCTAACGGATCGATCATGGAAGTTGGACTGAAGAAGAATAAGATAGTCATCCTTGGTACTGACAATGGATGCGCCATTTTCTTCAGATTGAAAGGTAAGAAAAACAATGGAAATATTTTCTATGGAAGCTTTACAAGTTCTTCAATCTTGATGACCGATGGCTATTTTACCGGATTCTCGGTAGATCCTGTTGTTATTTCTGCGAACAGTTTTAGCTAACAATTATGTAAAGAATATTGATTACCGTTGGAAAAATATTTTTCGTAGAAGTCGATGACTAAACAGAAATTAATATTGTATCTTCCGGAAGTCTATTGACAGAGCTCTCAATTACCATGTTATCGAAAGGAAAATTAAATATTTTTTTTTAATTCATAATCCTTAAATTCTATTGCTGAGAATCACTGACGATTCACAGGTAAAATTGCTGTTGCTATTGGAAAATCTTCAGCTGTTGATCGCATAAATTCTGAAGAACTATTAAATAACTGCCGCGCCGGTAGGTAACGTGTTAATTTTGCAACTGATTGTGTAATCAATTTCAGGCGACCCGAACGTGTACATGTGGAACACGGAGACTCCGTTCGTACAGGACAACTTCTTGTTAGTGCAAAAGGGCAACGACTGCAAACTACCGACTCAAGTTGTCCCCGGCTACAAGAGGCTTATGTGGCTGATCGAGAGCAACTTCCAGGATTACATCGAGAACGCTGTCAGTTGTTCCGGTGCATCGGTTTGCCTTCATCCCTTGCTGAACACTTGCGACGACCAGTACTGAAGTCCCAATTGAAATCGATCAACTTTGAGCGCTGCGTAGAACAAGCGGACATTACAATTCTGACACCTAACATACCCAAGCGAATTGAAAATTTCATGCTTTGAGAAACGAGTCGATTTTTTCCTACAGTGAAAATAAATTTGAAAAGTGAATTATAAAAATCTTACGAAGTGAGTGCAGCGCTCGAAAGGTTGATCGCCCTGATCGGCCGCCATCTTTACCATCCGGACAAATGTCAACCAGTGTTAGTTGCAAAACTTCGACGACGTTCCAGCCGTCGATCCAATCGAGAGCACGCTCTCGCTGTACAGACAGAATCTGGAAACCGTAAATACATAAAATTGTTAATAATAATCGAGCCTCTTTCTCACCGTCCTTCTACTACCCAGAGAACAACGCAGCTTATCGCGTCATCAAACAATTCCTGTTTCATAAACAGCAAAACGATCATTATCATAAATACAGTCATTAACGATTTTTGCACGCTTGTGTGATTATCCTTGTGTGCAGACGGGGAGCATTGATCACAAAAAGTGTTGATATAAGTGAAAGTTGACGATAAACGCTGGGGAGTATTATTGCTCGCTGAATCGGGGATTGACAACAGTTTAATTAGACATTAAGTTATGTGACTGAACCGTTTATCGACAGCAATGAAAAAAAAGAACTGGTAAACTTCGTCGGTGAACATTGATATCTTATTAATTCCATTTGGAGATATTTCGCAACCGAAGTCAATTTTTAAATTAACAAGTTGAAAGTTTCGCTTGAATAATTCGAAGCCGCAGTTTTATCCGATTTTTATGTAATTAGCGATTCTCGTATTACGAAGCGAAAATGAATTTAATTATGTTACGGCTCAGATCCACGCGATTTGCGATGTCAGATGGTTCTCGATAGTGGCACCCACCGTTCGCGATAATAATTGTTGTATAACATATTCGATGTAACGCTGATTGATCGTGCGCGCCTTTCGTTTCAGTTGTTACACCCTGCTGGCCATTTCAATCGCTAACGGAACAGGTTATCCAGTAAATTACTTAACGTGGTGACTAAGTTTTATCAACGTAAACGTAAAAATTCAATTAACGGCGCCAGAAACGATTTGATATCAACGTTTAGAAAATTATACACCTCCTGCTGAATGATACAGATCTGCCCTTTCCGCTCAATCAACTTTTAGGAATGAATACGGTTGGAAATTAAACGTACTTTTAAAAGCGTACTTTTATCAGCAGCTAATAAATAAATTACTTTATTCCTTTAAGTGGTACAAAATTTAAATAGTTACGGGACGATCATTTTGTAGTGGTTCTAATGTTGATAGGGAAAGACCTCATGTTGGATATTTCCCGATTTTGATGGTCCTGGATTTGAGAGGTAATTTTGGCGAATCGTCGCTTTGGAATGGGCATTCCGGGTTTATCAAGCCCCACAAGTTCTTCTGGCTGTCCGTGGCGTAATCGGTTATGCACGGACAATCCTCGTTCTGCACAAGAACCGAGTGACTTTCCGCCTGGAAATAGAGAAAAGCAATTTCGTAGGAATATTTGCGGTGTTCGCGAGTCAAGACGAAAGGTAATTACTTCGAGAGGAAGTCTCGTGTCCCAGCGAACGCTGGCTCTTTCCGTGGGCATGAAATAATGAAGGCCATCCTTGACGTCGCAGAAGAGTCCCGACGAGGCGGCCATTTTGGTACCGTGCCATGTCACCGTGACATTAAGCGATTTCTAATCAATTAATAATTATTAGTAAACACCTTCCGCCCTATATTTCTTTAAAAGACTTTATCTTAAAAGCAATTAGGATATTTATTGTTCAAGCTCACGCTGTTAAATAAGTTGTCCTCTTCGCTCCATAATTCTTCCAAGTTTATGCTAAATAAATTAAGACTGGAGGAACCAGTTAAATACAGCACCGAATTTTTCCTGGAAATGGCGAGATCGGTGCTGGACACTCGAGGCACTTCCGGTACATGGATCATCTTTATCGTCCACCATTTCTCTTTCTCTAAAATAATCAGAGATTGTTTTTTCGATTATATTTCGATCTTCTGCGATTATTTTATTCAGAATTTTTGTTCAATTACCTGGCATGAATACTACTATCGATTCTTCGCCAGCGTCTCCGATGTATGCTCTGGATCCAGATTCATCGATCACGAATGCTCTCAAGTTATTTGTTGGAACGTTCGTCAATTCGGTGGATGATATCTTTCCAGTTAATATTTAAATGTGGATTATAATGTGTAGTAAGAAAAATATTAATTGTTACACTGCAGACGTCTGCACATAGCTTTTCATACCAATTGATTATTCCTCTTCAGATTGTACAGAACGATCCTGGCAGAACAATCATTCTTATCCGGCACTTCCAGGGCCCATAAACGTCCACGAACATCGACGTTCACGTCGACGGTCGATCGAAGACAGGTCATTGACTTATCGTGCAGACCAGACGAGAATACTTTTCTGGTTTTGACAGAAGGGAAACTCGCCTCCGGCCAAACTGCTTCGAACAATGTCCCCGTCTCTTCCGTGGTTCCATTCCTCCGCCATCTTTGTATCACAAAGTATTGTTACTTTCCGTCTGGTTTATCAACTCTTTGTGTTACAAGAAATTGTATTACAGCAAAAAAATGAAGTTCTATACCTCGGAGAAGCTAAGAAAGCACGATTTCGCCAAATGGAAAATCTCGAAACGAAAACGTCTTCTGGAAGATCCACCGCCTCGAAGTTCCAACAGGTAAATCTCCCTGAAACGGGAATTAACGCGACGAGGACTACTAATTCACTGCAAATAAGAAAACTTTTATAACTGTGGATAATCATGGCGGGTATTGGAATGAATTAAATGGATACTGGTCATTGACTGTCACAAACAAATTAGCGGAAGTGTCGCGAACAGCCAGTCAGCAAATGCTGAAGTATTCGCAAGTCGTGAATCAGCATTTTATGAAATTCGATATGGTCATAATTAGACAGCGGATTTTATGCATTTCTGATAGAAATATTTTATTATTAAATTTTATGCATTTCTGATAGAGCCCGGGTCCTATCCCTGCTTGAGCCCGGGCCTTACCTCTGCCGTAATGATTGCAGTCAATGCTGTCTAGCATTAGAAGTAGTATTATCGGATAGATAAGTAAAATTAATTTTCTGTTTTTTACTAAGTATGTATTTATTCTTTGTTTTATTCTATAATTATTACAGAATATTTTTTGTTGAATAATTTATTATTTTGTATCGAAATAATTTCCAAATTAATTTTAAATTCTGATATTTTTTTGTAATGTTACTTTCATATTTCCTACACCTATAAACTATCGATTATAAAACAATGATTACAATGGTGAACAATAAGGAACAATTACAGAATGCATTATGTCAGCATTCTACGTTTATTTATTGCCTATGTCACTGACATTTCTTCCGTAATTCGCAAGCAAATGTTCTATTTAGGTAGCGAGCGCGGCATGTGTAGCGACGTTAGTATTTGAGAAAAAAAGTATCTTTATTCGACGAGAATTTGTCCGACGAAAAAAGATAATTTTTTTATTAGAAACGGATTTATTCGAACTTCGAATAATTTTTTCATCTTTTATCTGTATCTTTTATTCGAAGGTTTCGAATAAATCTTCGAATAACTTTTGCCGAGCGCCGAGCTTCAAAGTTTTGTTGTTTGATTGGTAGTAGTGTTACACCGATGTATTCGGCCCAAAACGTATGTATGAATTATGTCGAGTCGATAAGGCAATCTGACTCGGAACACGAAAACCTATAAGGTGTGATATCTATTCTTCTTTTTGGTTCGTGTCCGTATGGTGATTGGTCTACTCCTATACCTCATCTGTGCTTTCATGAACACCAATATCCCAATATACGAAGGGCACAGCTATATAGATAACGTCTATATTTGTTGTATATACCTATGCCAGAAGGCGGTAGTGTCCATACGTGTCGCTGCGTATCGCGCTGTTGCCTGCAGTTGCCACTTACCACCACTTACGCTTGTTCTTGCACGCACAAGAACCCTGTTTAGTAGTTTTACAAAATTGAAGGTTATAAAATTTCTAATGATTGCTGAAACATTTGGTTGCACGGATTATCGAGATCGTGTTAATGATGCATCGCACTATACATGCAAATGCAAAAATACACTAAATGTATCAGTCAATTAATTAAAAGTATTGCAGAGAAATCATGTCATTCTGTGTTCGCCTTGCTCGCAGTAAACCCATCCGTGTCTTAGGAAGTATAACTATGAAATGTTGGGCTTTTTGTGGATCTTATATATTCGCCTGTTTTCTTTTATACTGGATGTATGGTGGAATATCAGCTTTTTTCCTTCTTTGTTTTGCTACAACAGGTACATTCAATTATCTTATATTTAATTAATCTTTAAGGATGCTTGATACAAACCTTGATTTATTTCTGCAGGTATACTATATCACAGAGAAGATCAGCTTGTCTATCGCCCAGAATGGCCAGCCAATTCTCGGATATATGTTCCAGCACCATCAATATTCAATTTACCTTACCAAAGTATATACACTAGATCGGGAGATGGTACGGTACTACATATGTTCTTTATTTCTAAACCAGAGGACAAAGCAAAAAAGGTACCTACATTATTGTTTCTTCATGGCAATGCTGGTAATATGGGACATAGGTAAGGATTTTTTAATATTTTATTTTTATTAACTATTTTAGAGTGTAATCCTTTACACTCTAAGCTATTTTAATCAAAACCAAAATAATTCTTCTGATCTAGGATATGTAAATTCTGAATGATTTTTTTCATTTTATACATACGAAATTGACCATAGTTTTATTCACACTATTTTGTTTACTTAATCGATGCTTGAATTTTAACCAATCTATTGAATAACAAAATTTAGTAACATAAATGGTGGTTTATATGTAATGTGATAACTTTTAGTGGTATATTTTATGGGATAATGTAAAGCGTAAATAATGATAATTTTAGGCTCCAAAATGCAGTTGAATTATATTACACTGTCCAGTGTAATATTTTAATGTTAGAGTACAGAGGATATGGATTATCACAGGGCTCACCTTCCGAAGAAGGATTATATATGGATGCTTGTGCTGGAATTGAATATTTATGTAATCGGACAGACATAAACACTAATGAGATTATTGTATTTGGAAGATCATTAGGTAGTACATACTTAAAGCAAATGACTTACATTAAAGATTGTAATTTATGCCTTCAATGTATTACATAAATTATTTTTGTCTTCGTAGGTGGAGCAGTTGCTATCAATTTAGCCACAAAACCAGAGAATTCACAAAAAATTTGGTGCCTTATTCTAGAAAACACCTTTACCAGTATTCCCGATATGGCTGCGTTATTGTTTGGATTAAAATTTGTACAATATCTTCCACTTTTTCTATATAAAAATAAGGTAAATTGTTTTTTGTAACCTCAATGACTTTTAACAAATGTTTCATTCCCGGTATCATCGAATTAAATTACATGTACATGTTTATTGATTAATGAAATTATGTTTACAGTATCTGTCCATTCTTAAAGTGCGGTCAGTCACAGTACCTACGTTATTTATTTCTGGATTGGCAGATACATTAGTACCACCACGTATGATGCAAGATTTATACAAAAATTGCAGAAGCTCATGTAAGAAAATTCTTCAGATCACAGGTGGCACACATAATGAGACTTGGTGTCAACCAGGATACTACCAAAACATATGCACTTTCTTGAACGAGCTGAGGGAGAACCCTCCTGCTCAAGTAACATCTACTCATTGGCAAATCGACGATATATAATAAAAAAAATTTACCATGCTCATTTTTCGTCCAAAGCGATAACTATATTTTATATGTTGTTCAATACTACGTTAATATGTATTTTAAGGAATAGAGATTAGTCCTATCGAATACATACAACAATTTCTATTGTGATCATTAATTCTATTGCAATTACAATTCGTCTCATAATTGACTGGGATCAATCTTTTTTTCACGTAAGTTCGGATAACGAACAGTAGTTAGTAATATCACAGAGAGCATAATGCCAGGAATCATCGAATTATTCTAAGTTAAATGTAGTAAAAATATTCATCTTGACTAAAGATCGCAAATGGTCCAATGAGACTCGAGTCCTTCCAATAGTTAGATCTTTATCTATATGAATTTGATGGAGTAGCTACGTCAATAATTTAAATTTTACTATTTCATACATCGAATATCGGCTGTTTTTATATTTGAATTTATACATATTTAACATGAGTGCTAATGTATTTATATGTGACAATTTAGGATTATATATGCATGTATGTGCATGTATTTATTTGTTTTTTTTTTTATAAAATTAAAATATCTGTATATATGTACATATTTATAGTACATTGAGTATTAGAAGTAAACACTTTTTAATTTTTCTTACTACTCTAATAACAATCAAATGTAATCAGTATTTCCACATGAAATTACCTGTCATAGTTGAAATTTCTTTGATGTCTTCATTGTAAAGAACATTTGGTACTTGTAAATTTTTCTAAAACAATAACTTTAATAACTCTTCAAATAACCATGTAATGTTTACACTTGCACGGTGCAATTAATTGAAAAAATATAGCTTTTGTAATTTTACATTACATAGTAAGAAAATAGCAAATGAATTATGTAAAACTAAACCATATAACTGTGCCATTACTAAAATATATTTTATTATAACTATATAATATGAATGATTTTTATGTATAAATTAAATTAAAACAAATGCATAATTTGAATTATAATATTATTTGCTACAAGTGTAGCTTGTTCAATTATACTAAAAGAAACTCAAACAGCATTATAAATAATGATATATGTATATATATGTGTATAAATAATCAGTTTTTTAAATGAAGAAAGATACGTTCTTACAATATATCGCATTCTTTCAATTACGAAAAACATATAGGGAACATAAAATATAAATAAATTTGTGTAGTATACAATAATAAATATCAAAATTTTCTATTGCTTCTTCTCCTTTTCAGAATTAATTTTTGCGACCAGATAATACCCACAATCATCAATATTGATAATAAACCTGTGCATAATCCTAAAGCAACAAGCAGACCAGGACTAGAATCAAATGTTACCATTTGATTATGGGTTGACTCAGCAACCACATTCATTGAGAATTTATTATTAAAGTCTGACATATCGCTACAGAAAACTTGATCATCCCATCTATACCAATGTAACATTCTCATCTTTGATAATTGCGGAGGCCAAGCACATCTATAATAAAATTTAAAAGAAATAGATTAAAATATAACAAAACAGTAATTCATTGAAATGTATACCTCAAATTATCTAGAAGATTAGGATGTGTAGCATATAGTTTTGGTACTACATCGTTTAGTAACCATTGCAACGAACAATTGCACTTGAATGGGTTTCCTTGCAGGTCCACTGTACGTGTGGTTAAACTATTATTACGTAGAACCAATTTTGATGCAATGTAACTAATCTGATTATTACTTAAATCCAACTGATAATAATAAAGAAAACATAATTAATTAGCTATTGGATCAAAATCTACAAGTAGTTCATAAAACTTACTGAACATAAATGTAGATGGTCCAAAGCATTTTCATGGATAGAAGACAAGTTTTCGTTGTTGGATATAGTGAGAGTGATACATTTAACTGATGATGAATACAAGTTCGCAAATGTATTTTCGTCAATAGTATATAACGTACTTATATTACTTGCAACAAATGAATGCAATTTTAAAATAGAGGGAAAGCTCAAGTTATGAATAGGATTGTTACTAACGTTAAGTTCAACAAGTGATGGTAAATTTGTCGTGGACAATGTTTCAGGAATATAAGCTAACTTATTGCAAGTTAGATCTAAAGTTTTTAAATTCTGAAATAAAATGTTCGGAAAATTTGATATCTCATTCCCACTGATGTTCAATTTGTGTAAATTTTTTAATGCTGTTATGTTTGACTGTATTTCAGAAATGTGATTGAACTCTATATTTAGTACTTCAATTTGACATGGTTCGTAATGTATCTTTTTTATTAAATTATATCCAGCAAACAGTTCTGTTACAGATTTTGGAAATATTCGAATATCCAATGACGTAAGAAAATTATTATTCACATGGACAACTTTCAAAGAAGGCAGATATATTAAATTAATATTCTGCAATGAATGAATTTCATTAAATGACAGATCCAAGTATTGTAGATTTGATAGAGAATCAAATAAGTTGTCAGGTATATTAGATATATTATTATGAGAAAGGTTTAAGGAAATAACTTTTGTTACAGTTCTAGCTATTGTATGGTCTATCAAATTAATACGATTATAACTAAGATCTAACGTTAATAATGTCGGAAGAACTTTTAATAACGAAGTATCAAATGTAGTTAAATGATTTTTAGAGAAACTTAAATTTGCAAGCGTATGAAAATCGTTAAAACTTCTTGTATGTATCTTTTCTATCCCATTTTCAGATAAATCCAAACTCTTCAGAAATTTCAATGCTTCCAACAGGTCTGCCGATAAGTTAACTATATCGTTGCTTGACAGAATAAGTTTGTCAAATGTTGAGGCTTGATCTAACATCAATAGGTAAGAATAAAGAACATCCTTTTTTCCTAAATATTTCCCTTTACAGTTGACTATTGATCCGTCATCTATTGCAATATATTAAAATTAGATTTCACATGTATATTTATTGAAATGATTGTAATTATAAGAAAATCAATTTACTTACATGTAGTCGAACATGAACATGTCAAACATATATTACCCATACAGCTGGATATTATAAATAAGAAATAAAAACTAGTTAAATATAAATTAATAGCCATTGTACTAATTTTAGCTGAATTCACAACAGAGATACTTTATACTTCAGGTATCACAGTACGATTGCTATTACTCATACTGTAGAGGGTGTAGCATGCGTTTACTTTTACTTATGATAACATATCTGATAATTGTATTGGATGAATGATTCTGTATCTATTTCGTGGTATCTACTTTTTAGATTCAGTTGATAATCTCAAACTCAAGATAATTATATGTAGTTCATTAGTGAAATCACAAACTTTATTTATATTGTACACATTGCCTAAGAGTACTGTAAAATATAACTGTGATGATATTTCTGCTTGGAGCTATAGAAAATGATAATATATTTCTCATGATTTCTTAAAAAAGTTCATTAGAGTTGTTTGTTTTGCGTTCTTCTTCCCTTTCGGTTCAGGATGAGATTCAGGTGTCACTGATTTCTTTGGTTCTGTTACTTCTGGTTCTTCCTCTGAACAACTTTCATAAACATGCACCTTTTTCGTAACAAGGAATCCATCCTCCTCGAATGTTTTATCTACCATTTTTAAAACCTTACGTTTTCCACCCTCGTGTTTGACTTTAGGAGGGGATGGAGAACGTATCCTTACAGGTGAAACTTTTTCTGGGGAAGGAGAAGGTGGAATTTCTTCCTCCTCACCAGATGATCCAGATTCACTGGAATCACTTTGTATAGCAATACGTTTCCGTCTTTTAACAGCAGTACTGATTTCCTTACTCCTATTGCGCTTTTTCCCACGTGTATTTTTGTTTTGGTTACTTTTAGCTTCAGAAGTACCTTTCTCCTTCAGAGTTTCTTTTACTACAGAATTTGTAGTCTTTTCAGTTCCTTTTATTGCAGAATTTGTAGCTTTCTCAGTTTCTTTTACTGCAGAATTTGTAGCTTTCTCAGTTTCTGAGGATGCTGAATTTATAGGTTTTACTTGGTTTTTACCTTGCTGTAGAAAACTACTGAGTCCACCTTTCTGCGTACTCTTTTTTGATGACTTGGATGTTTCTTTTTTAGGTGATTGTTTTGTCTGCTTGGAAGAATTAGCTTTGTCCGAGCTTGAAAATGACGTTGAGGGTGGGCTCTTCTGCTTATTAATGGCTTTTCCAAAAAGACTACTAAAACCTTTCTGTTGATCACTTTTCTTTATGTCATCTGACTTTTTCTCTGGACTTTTTTCTTCTTTTTCTTTAATGGACTTAGCTGCAGACGTTTCTTCGTGAGGTACTGATGATATTTCTGTTGCAGCAGCACCCCAACGTATAGCGTGCATTTCTTCAGCACTACGTTCATTGTTTTCAAGACACTTAATTCCACTGTATTTAACATCTCCATTCTCAGCAAGTCCCAGTGTCTGTATATCGGGAAGTACTCTCTGAAGACTATAAATATGTTCAGATATAATTGTAGTAAACTTGTCTTTTGCTGATTCTAAATCTTTCTCCTTTACGACTTCAACACGTATACCATTCTCCTTCAAAATACCCATCAATAAGTAAGTACAGTCGAAAGTCTTCTCATCCTTCTTTCGTTGCCAGAATTCCCATAAAATCAGCTTGGCAATGTTCACGTGAACTTCTAGCTCTTTACTCAACCATTTGTACGTTACCTGAAGTTTGAAAATTAAAATGAAATCCAGATGCATTTGAAATTTCTTATTATAAAAGGAACCAAAGGACAAGTTAATAGAAAATAATTATAGCAATTTATGAATAAAATATACAAATAAAATAAACATTAAGAAAACGAGTTTACCAGCTTGTCATTATCGAATATATATCCAGCTACAGTTTCTAAATATTCGTCCAGCGATTCCATGATCATTTGATTGATTCTTAAGTCGACGTAATTATCTTTACAGAATTCTGTGCAAAGTATAAAGTTTATTAACCGTAATTATAGGTTCACCGGTCTTCCAAACCTTATTCTTCAACAACTGCGCGCCATTTACAGTATTCCATGTCGCCAATAGTTGCACAAAGGTTACTATGATGCGCAAGTTGAAAAAACTTGTAGTTGCAAAAATTGAAATGCAAATTAACTGCATACGCATAACTTTCTCAAATAAATAGTACATATGTTATGTACATTTGTATATGTTCATATTTTAAAATCACTCTTGAAATAATTAAACCCTAAGCCCTAGGTAGTTTGATAGGTGCATGATGGTGGCAACCCTAAGGTTGGTGAAAACTTTTTTTCGGAACGTAAATTGTGCCAGATGAAACAGTGAGCGTTCACGTAACAAACGAACTCGTTTTGACGATTCCTCGTGGTGATCGGTGAATTGATTCAGGTTTTTGTGAGTGAACGTTGTGATTCCTTTATGTAAAAGCGAAAGGAAGAAAGTATGGTCTCGGTGATGCAGCCGTTCATGGTAAGCGTACGACATCGGGGAAGCGTAGGTGTTACCGGTTTCCTTCTGCTTTTGACACTCTAAACTGGTTTTCTCGTTTCTGTTATGAAATTCTAAAAGATAAGTGACTGTCTGATTGTGTGACAGGATGTGGAGAGCTCCAGAAGTTACATCGATGAACTGTATTCGCCAGATCCTCAGAAATGTTTGGAAGCTATTATGTGAGTTAAAAGTCTACTTAACCTCTACGCTTGTCTGATAGAAGCTTTTATTTCTTTGATATGTATAAAAGTAATGGCTATTCTTTTATTAGAATATATATTCTAAATATATATGATCGGCCCAACGTCGACTGATGTACTTTCTCTTATTTTGTACAATATTTTCTTTTTTTTTTAGGCAATTGACTGTAGCCCTTCAAAGCTGTGAAACTATTGACACCGTTTTAAATTGTTTCTATCTTCGAGAACTTTATTCGTAAAAAAAACTATATTATACGCATATAATAAGTGAAATGTGGGTGTAATATTACATGGATACGTTAAATATAATATATTTCATTGTTAGTCGTCAAATCTTGCTTTTGTATCCATTTTTTAAAACATATACATATATACGTTTTGCTTTTAAACAATAGACATTACTCTTATCTACATCCAGTATCAATATCATTACTTTCAGTTATAACTAGCATCTTTAATTATAACATTTGTTATCTGTGTTCCCTGTGTATGCTTAGTTTTATTTGTATTTGTGTATTTTACAGATGTCTCAAAAACTCTGTCATTGGTAGCAATAGACAAAAGGGTTCTGTGATTGCTCAAGGAGTAGTACCTAGATTATTGCAACTACTTGGAGATTCTTCGGGTACCATTGAAGATCGTATAAGACTTGAATCTGCAGTGACATTAGGTTCTTTGGCCAAAGGAACGGATCAGCATGTATTGGCACTTATAGATCTTGGTGTAGTGCCATTACTTTTTCAGGTGCTATTATCTACACCTGCTTCAGAAACACCTCCAGAAGGAAAGCCGAAAGTAACAGACCTGTTACTCGAAGCGTGTTTACGATGTTTACGTACAGTATTTCAACATCCAGCAGCACCAGTTCATTCGATATATCAAGATCCTGCATTGGTGCCCAGATTAGTCTTGTTAGCGAATAGATCTGTAACTTCTCAAATTTGCGTAGCAACAATTTTAACAACAGCATGCAAGGTAAAGAGGTAGCAACAAGGTAAACAATCCAAAATTGTCTAACAATTTCGAATAATAATTCATATTCTTTTTACTCAGACAACAGAAGAACAAAATGCATTGTCAGAAGGGGGAGCAGTAGGAATATTAGCAATGCAATTGGATTCCCCATTACCTGATGTGCAATTATCAGCTTTGGCATGCCTAGCAAACATGTGTTACAAAAATTACAGGGTATGTGTTATGGTTGCCTCCGCGTCTACCAGTAACACGATACAAGGTAGACACGTACCCGTAGCGCTAGGACAATTAATGGGCCGCGAGAAAAGTTCGTTGATTCAGCTCGAAGCTGCAAGATGCGTCACGTACATGCATAGAACAGGAGTTCTATTGTACAAAGATCCCAGAATTATTTATCGTGCTTTACCCTGTTTGGTGAGACTTTGCTACCGAGATCGTCCACCACGCGAAAGGGTAGCTGCTGCAGAGACATTAGCTTTCCTGACTGAAGTCAATACCGAGTTACAACGTTTAGCTTCTATTAGTAACCATTTAATTCCCACGCTTGCTGAGCTGTTACGACCTCATCCTCATGTAAGTCCAATACGTTACGAATGTATCGCTATTATGCCTTCGACGTTGTTTACATTTTTAGGTACAGGATGCAACCTTGACGCAAGACATGAGACAAGCTGCTTTCAGGGCATTCGCGTCCCTTAGTGCAAATGACGAGGATATTCGAAAGCGTATCATAGAGAAGGAGAATCTTATGGAACAAGTAGTGTCAGGTCTTCAAGATCCTGGAGGTCATGTACGTTTAGCAGCGGTTAGATGCCTACATTCACTGTCTAGAAGTGTTCAACAGTTACGAACAAGTTTCCAAGACCATGCAGTCTGGAGACCGCTTATGCAGTTGTTGCACGGAGCAGACAAGGGATTAGAGGGTAAAATATGACGCTGCCTTCATTAATTATCCCAAAACAAAAACTGTATATCACATATGTTTTTGTCAGAGGTGTGCGAGAACCCGAAAATGTCAGGTATCCGATGGTTGAGACGGGTCGAGTCCAGAGATTTTCGAGAACCTGTCCCACACACCTCTAGTTTTTGTATTTTTAATGAGACATGAGATATAGAATTTTCAGATTACGATTAAATAATCTTCATATTCTAATGATTCATTAACATAACCGCATACTGTACAATTAATAATTAACGTAATTGTATCGTACAGGTAGAGGCGAAAGTGAAATTGATTTGTTAACCGTTGCCTCGAGTACTTTATGTAACTTATTATTGGAATTTAGTCCAAGCAAAGAACCAATTCTCGAATCCGGCGGGATAGAATTACTATGCTCACTAACGAAACGGTGTACGCCAGCTTTACGATTAAATGGAATTTGGGCATTGATGAATGTGGCTTTCCAAGCTGAACAACAAGTAAAGTTACAAATCTTGTCATGCTTGGGTACCGATCAAATCTTTTGCCTTTTGGCTGACCAAGACATACCAATTTTAATGAAAACACTGGGTCTGTTACGAAATTTACTTTCCACAAGCGCTCACATTGACCGCATAATGAGTGAACATGCTGCGCATGTAATGCAAGCTGTTATATTGGTCCTGGAAGACCCGAGACATCCACCGGATGTAAAAGAACAAGCGCTCTGTATTTTGGCGAATGTGGCTGACGGTAACCGTGCGAAGGATCACATTATGGCCAATGAAGATGTGCTTAAAAAACTTATGGATTATATGGTGTGCTAAAAACCTTTTTTTTACCATTTTTAAGCTTTTATTTTCAATCATTAACATTGTTTTCGTAATTTCTGGGATTTTCATTAGTCAGTATTTTAGTCTAGAAAACCTTTTACTATCGAATTTAGTATACACGTCCACTTATGTTTTAACCAAATCTGAACTTACAATAAGGAATCAAGCACAGTACTAAAAATGATACACATCTTTTATCATGGTGCATACATATTTTATTCAAGTATTAATTAATTACATATTTAAAATACGGTCAGATGTTGATATAAAATTGATGTAATCATTTACTTTATTATATATTCACAAACAAATATTAAATAGTTAATGCAAATGACCACGTTTATGCACGAGAAAGGTTCGTGAACTGTTGAGAAAGACAACTAATGGGTAACGAAGCAATTGTTCGTTATTTGTTTCGGTTTCCATGTATCGAGAGCAATTGGTAGAGGTATTTTATGTTTCGAGTTTGAGAGCCCAGTTCTAGACTAAAATACTTTCTTACAAAATTATAACTGAATGCTAGTTAATCGAAACAACAGTAGCAGTTTATAGTTATTTTGATATTAATGTTTAGATGCATAACAATATAAAGCTGCAAGTCGCAGCTGTGCTGTGTGTGTGCAACCTAGTCTGGAAAGAGGAACCTGGAGCTGCGCAGCGGCAAGCACGTTTAAGGGAATTAGGCTTTTATCGTATTTTACAACAATTGCGGCATACCAAGGAACTTCAATTATTTGATAAGTAAGACTAAAAGACAATCATTCAGTTTTCAATTTGTTCTTTTCTTTCATTTATTAAAAGGTGTTCAAATATGATTGCAGATTGATTGTTTCGATAGGTCTCGTTACAATTTAACGATTTCTGATTGTTTTCGTTTCAGGGTCAGAACTTGCATGGCACAATTCTATGATGCCTAAACTGCAAAAAAACACGTTACCGACGCAAATTAGGTTTTGATTTAGAGTTCTTTTATACTTGAATACAATTATATTTTGGTGTTAACTCTGTGATCCTGTACTTTGTTAATGCATAAGCATTTTATATTTATATAGAAAAAAAATACAAAAACGATAATCTCTCGACGATGTAATCTGTTTATATTGTATGTATTGTTTTCATTTTAATTTAAACAAGAAAGTGAACGTTTCTGTATACATATTTAAAAAGAACAAAAATGTATGTAGCACATATAATTAATTGCTTCACAAAGTTTCAAAACATGAGTCGTCCGATAATGACAATGATATTAAAAGTGATTGTACGACAAAAGATTCGAATCGTGAAGTAATAACAAATTACGAATATTTGTAAGATATATACTTTTAACTTCAACGACTATATTTTATTATAAATATAAGTAGGAAAGTTGATAACTCTATTTCTTATCATGAAACAATATTTGTAATGTATTTAAAAGAAGTATTTGACTAGCACACTTTTACAGACTATCAGATTTTACATCTTTGGTACACAGCTTGAAAACATACTGATGAAATTGAAATACTTTTGATTCTTAACAACGTACTTTTTTTTTCTTACTATCCTCATTAAATCTAACACACCAGGAATGTTAAGTTTCAAATAATAAGTACGAAATATTAATGTAAATGTACGGAGTGATATAATGCTCCTAGTATTATCATCTTGTTTGATAAAAATAAAATCATCGTCTCTTCCGATTGTTGCTGCAGAATGCAACTATTCATGTATCATGGTAATAGAATGTAAGCGCTTTTTTAAAAATTAAGCAGATGCGTTACTATCACTCGAAAGCTTTTCCATTGGATTATTAGCCAGTGGATCCAGTTCAGCGAACAAATCCAACCAGGAATTTCCTTTTTGTTTTCCAGTCTTATTTTTCTTCTGCAACAAAAGGAAATAATACAAATTGTTTTTCCGCAAAACCAATTGTTTTGTAAAATAAAATATTGTTCTTCTAAATGTTAAGATTATAATAAAACGAAACAAAATCATTATTTAATAATTCATACCATTAATCTTTACTTACTTTGTCATCTGTGTTGTTAGTAGGCATGGTTTTTTGTCCTATGCCCATCGCTGCATCACCTAAGCTTTGTTTTAAAATATTGGGCGGTAAAAATGTGTCGGTGGCTATTGCATCCCATTCGTTAGCAACGTTTGGTTTGTCACCGAGTATATCCTTCAAGAGAGCCAAATTCTCAGATGTAAGAGACTGCAACGATTGTTCTCGCTGGTCTTGTGATTCTAAAGAGGACAAAGTACTCAGATTCGTACTGAAATTCATATCAGATTTATCAAATATGTCCAATCCCAGATTTTGTTCCTCCAAACTTTTTTGTAGTTTCAAATGATTTTCTTCTTGTGTATTATTGGCTGATTGTTCATTTTTATGTGACACGTTGTTGTCTAAAATCAAACTGTCGAAAAGTTCGTGGAGATCCTCTTTATGCTCTGTATTAGAATCTAACTGAACAATTCCATTTTTCGAAGAACTGGGACTCGTATCTAATCCATCTAATTTGAGTATATCTTTTGTATCACACTCAATGTCCAATAGTTTTTCATCTTGTTTATTGTTGTCATTTGTATTGTCTGTGGCTGGTTTCACTTCTTCTGCTTCTTCTATGCTATCGTGATAATCCATATCAAAGAAGGGTAATCTATGGTAAAACAAATGTTATGAGCCAGTTATTAATATTCTCCATTTTCCTAAACTTACAACTAGAGGTGTGCGAGAATCCCAAAATGTCGATTCGAGACAGGTCGAGAATTTTTATTCGGGTTCGGGACATGATTTTCGGGTTCTCCGCACCTCTACTTACAACTTACTTGTCTTTGTCATCAGGGTCATCATCTCCACCAGTTTCTTGAGCTAATTTGGTAGATGTTTCAGCAAGTTCTCTTACAACCATAAAATCATATCGCTGATATCCTTTGAAACTGGTTGCAATCGTTGAGTATGCTTGCGCCGATTTTTTGGTAAAATTTAAAAGTGTGCTTTGGTATAAAACTAAAGCATGACTGAACATATTGCATCTTGCAGCTGCTAGAAGATCTACTTTTTGAAGACAATCTAAGGCTAAGTTATCAAATGCCACCTTGCCCCTGTATTCAGACAGATATAGAAAATATAATTGTATTTAAACGTATAGTAAAATCGATATAAATAGTACATAGTACATACAGTCTGACACGTGTTTGTACTTTGCGAAACTTTTCCAATTGTTTTGTTGTATCTGGATCTAATTCCTGAGAAACATTTTTCATCCATAACA
>CM052116.1:4048678-4068730 GCA_028454245.1 Halictus quadricinctus | reverse complement strand
CCGGATCTAATTCCTGAGAAACATTTTTCATCCATAACAGTGCTGCTCTGTACTCTGTACGAGCTTTTTCCATTGCTTGAACGTTCTGCAATGTGTCTTCGATAGCTCTTTGTCTAAAAGTTTCTACTTCTTGATACAATCGACCTAATGGAGCTCTTAGAGCAAGTCTTTGTTGACTCGAATAAGACAATGATTTTCCAACTGCTGACATCATTTTGCCAGCTCTTGTTTTATCTTGTTTACCAGCATCTTTGAGGAACCTTCCCATCGCGTTCTCTTCTTGTGCAAGATCTATGAAAAATAATACAAATTAACGTACTGTTTGTATCCAGTATACATATCTTATAAGTATCGTGTTTGTTTTTATTTAAACTCACTGCATAATCTTTCTTGATATTTGTCAATGACTCTTTGCAAATAAGAGCAAGATTCTTGTATACTACGAAACAATTCTAACTTAGCATCTAGCTCTGCATCAGATGCCACTATACAATCGTCTTCCTTCTTTCCTAATTTTCGCGATAGCGTCTGCTTTGTCACCCAAAACTGGTGTTGCATTTTTGTGATGGCAGAATCGTCGTGCATATTGGTCCTCTGTGTCCAGCAATTGAAACCGTTTCCTGATACACCTGGTACGTTCCTGTTACTAATAATTACATGTATATTTCAATTAGTTTTGAATAGATATTTTTACTTCTGAAAAATATGGAAGTGAACAAACACATAATGTAGTTACATAGTCGTTTAAATGCGTAGGTAGGCGCGAGTCATCTATGATACGCGCGATAAGAGATTATGTGCTGCATAAATTACAGGCACCACGATACCAAAGTTAAACATTTTCTTTTCTAGATAACAATTATTTTACGAAAACACTTACTACGAAGTCATGATGGAAGACACTGGGTTAAAATGTAAATTTATCGTTAACGATTACAGCTAGAAGAAACTTGAACAACTTCGAAATAAGATTTGCGATGGGATAAGCGGTATGCAAGCATCATATTTCTTTAACAGACATTATTGCCACTTTCAAATATCTTGAAAGATATATCGGTCCTAATATTTTAAAGAACACGAGTACAACATACTTTCACTGTCAACCTGACAGATAGAGGTAACGACTTGTATATATGTATGCACTTTACTTTTACTAAAACTTATCATTATCATTATACGAACTACGTATAGATTATTTGACCAGATGCGAAACACCAATGTATTTTGAGAAGCAATTTTCCAGTGCTCATGCGCGACTTGAGTTATGTTCCATGGAAGCAGATGGAAGTAAAAACATAAATGTTCAAGGATCTTTAATTACGTGATGCGATAATAGTAATTTTCTAAGTAAAATCTAATAAACACTATATAATATGGTTTATATTTTTCAACTACCGCTTTCTATAAAATATACACTTCGAATATAGTTCGTGAGCGCGCCAGATAATGGTAGGCAAACGTACTAACTCTAAGCACAGACGAGTTATAAGGATAGACCTAACATCTTATGGGACTTTGTGTCTCATGTTCTGAAATATCGACTGTTCAAAAAATCAGAGGTTTTGGTATGCTCTCTACGATTTAGAGTGGTGAGTTTAGGAATTATATTGAATTACAGGTATCGAAGGCTGACCCCACAAATGCGGGACACGAAAATGCATTGGATGTTAGGTCTATCCTATACCTCGTCTGTGCTCTAAGACGATTCTTCGGCCAATAGCGATCCCTTACCGTCGCAAGCATTGTCACTATTGGCCGTAGAATCGTCTTACAATTAGAATTAGAACAAACACATTGTTCTAGCCATTTCACAATGGTTTTGGTTGGAGACATTATAAGAGGTGTGGATGAAGTTGTTTAGAAGATTACCCGGACGGAGTCCCGACTAGAGTTTCTATAAGAGACCTCTGTTTCAATCCTCCATTTGATTAGATATTATTGTACATAAATTTATATGCACACGAAAATAATTTTTTTCTAGATTATATCATGATTTGACTAACAAATGGAATAATTTCTTACTTTATTTCTCATTTTGTATATCGATGAACCTTAAGTTTGTATTCATAAATTCCCGACATGTCAGATGCAATGTAGATGGAGCTGTTTTATTGGAGCGTTTTCGTGGCGCGAGAAACATGTGTGGTCGAGCAGCTTGGTGAGTAATTATGTCACGTAATTTCAGTAACTAAGTAATGACACGCGAATTTTACAAGCGGCAATGAAAATTTAACAATCATTTTATAGTTCTCTGGATCCGGATAATGTGGGCCGAGCTTGTGATTATAAGGATGGCACCGGCAAACGACGTATCACAGCCTGGACCAAAAGTGACGTCGAATACGTAGCATCGTATAATATCGGACCGAAGGACGTTTTGCCGTGTCTCGTCGCAGGATCACATTTCGGACAAAAAGACGAAATGGTACTTTGCGCTATGATGTGGAGCATGATTCCGCCCTGGCACGAGGTCAGTGTATACAAACAAGGTTAGGCTAAACGCATGCTCGGTGGGGTGCGCTCACGTGGTTTCGTTTAAACCGTAAACAAACGCATTGACGCAAAAAGCGTTTGACAGATGTAAACACATAGAACAGTTATCATATCGCAACACGAGATAACAATGCGTTATAGTCTGTCTTTTTATAATTCTTGTTAATTGTTAAACAAGAAAGATATTGTAATCGTTACATGTAAATTTGTCAGGGTGATTACAGGAAGCATTCCTTATCAACGCATAATGCTCGCCTAGAGAATCTTCACAATTCTAAATTGTATGCACCGTCGCTCAGTCGAGGACAAAGATGCATTGTAGTTTGCGAAGGTTATTATGAATGGAAAGGAGAAAAGACAAAGAACAAGCCTAAGCAACCATACTACATTTATGCTGCTCAGAGAGACGGAATTAAAGTCGATGATCCTGCAACATGGAAGGACCAGTGGTCAGAGATAGATGGTTGGGAGGGAGTCAATGTTTTGAAAATGGCAGGAATATTTGGTAAATTCAAAACTGGAGAGGTAGATATTGCTTATTAAAATTATTCGGTTCGTATGCCCTGATATAGAAATTGACAATATTGTGTTTTAGGGTAAAATAATATACAGTTGTACAATAGTTACAACAGAGTCTAATGATGTCTTTTCATGGTTACACCATCGTATACCTGTGTTTCTAAAGACAGAAGATGATATGCGTGTAAGCAATTGAGACAGTTATCATGAATAGGATATGTCTGTATTTTAAGAGACTTTTTTTAGAGTAAACAGTATTCCTGCATGGAGATTAATTACATAAAACATTTCTACAATCTATTTGATGTTTTCAGGATTGGTTAAACGAGGAGCTATCATTAGCTGAAGCTATTGACAAATTACGCAAATTAACAATATCAGAAGGTGACTTAAGTTGGCATACAGTATCAACTCTTGTAAACAATGTGACAAATAAAAATAAAGATTGTAGAAAAGAGATAAAGGTTGGGTATGTATATATTTTTATAATACTGTGCAATTAATGTTTCACTGATGGAATTATAAACTGTTAATCCTGTGAAGTGACATACCAGACTATTGATTTACTAATTCTATTACGCACAGAGAAGAGAAAAAAAGTAACCCTAACACATTTATGGCTTCATGGCTGAGGAAGGGGACTGCAGAGTCAGCTAAAAGAAAAAACACAAATACCGATGTTGACCATAGCAATGAAAATACAGAAAAAAACGTTGAAAGGTCTTCGAAAATGATGAAAAACTAATTCTCACACCTTCACAAGAAAATGTAAATGTCAATACTCGCTATGTCGATGTATTAATATTTCCATATTTAAATTATTATATATTTTGTATATTTTTATATAATTATACGCTGTAGCAATAACTTTATAATGTAACCATCAGTATTATAATAAAAAAGTACGCGTTTGTGATCTCCCATGCACCTTATGATTCACTTTCTTTGTTCTTTCAAAGGTATTAATCATATAACCGCTTATTCAGTTACAATGTCTACTATGAAGGAATTTGATAAAATATCGCTCGACACATTATATGAAGCGAAATCATTGTTACTTTATTGCTTTGGAAAATATGCGTAAATAACTGTGACATCGAACCTTCTCTGCAAATGAAAATAGCTCTAGTAATATTCAAATTAGAAAACTTATTTAACCGACCGGAAGTCTAATAATCGGTTTTTTAAAAGCTTTTTTTCTAAATAACAATGTCTAAAGAAGCTATTACATTATATGTACAAACTCCAAAAATTTGTGAGATGATCAATAAAATCGCTCTCGAACAATTTATCGAGAAGTTCTCAACCGTTGATTTTCGATTTTGGAAGGACTGTCGCTGAATTTCCGATAAAAGTTGATCTATTTGAATAAATCATTTTAAAATACATAGGACAGTGTTTCGTTTGGCGCTTTGGGACGCGCATGCGCGTTGCGTAGAAACACCTATACAGTATGGCGGCGATCGTCGGCCGGATCTCACTCGGCGGTAAACGAGACGAAGAAAGAGAAAGAAGGGAGGGAAAGAAACTCTGGTTACCCGAAGATGTCAGCACGTTGACTCGTGTTTCGCGGTGGCAGCGGCGGTGAACGGGATCGGTGGTGGTTCGGTAGAATCCGCGAGTGGGTGCAGTGTATACGGGCAGAGAACGGGAGGTGTAACACGTACACGTACTTACGCACGGGAGAGCTGCGGTGGTTGCGCGTTTTCGTCTCTTGTTCCGCGGAGGCTGTCCTTCGCGAGAATCCGCGTCACGCATGGCACCGCTCAGTGCCTGAGACGCCTTTTTCCCGGAGACAGAGAGAGAGAGAAAAAGAGAGCGCGAGATCGTGCGCGACCGGGGCCCAGCCTCTTCGCGTGTCTCGTCTCGTTTTGCAGTTTTCGAGCACCGAAGAGACCGTGTCGCGAACGAGCCGACAGAATGACCAGCCAAGGGACGCGCGACCAAGGGATCAGCAACGTCGAGGCCGAGTACCTCGAGGTCAACTCTAAAGCAGCCTGGCCGATTCTCTATCAGGTAAAGAGATCATCCGTCCTCCCTTCCTCTCCCCTTCCGCTTTTTCTGTCTTTCCTTCCGGTTACCGCGAGAAAGAAACCGAATCGTTCTCTGTCGCCGATGTGTCAGCCTGTTTCACGCGAACACGCGACTACGTCGAATTGTTTTTCGCTGACACGGCTTGCCAGTCGGCCTGTCGTACGTGCGCAACGAAAAAAATATATTTCGCCGTGTTTTTGCGTCCGACTCCTGTTCGCCGAATCGAATGTTTCCCCTCGTCTCGCATCGACCAATACCCGACAGATTTTTCGATGATAATTTCTTGCACTCGGAAAATGGGTGTAACGTGCGAAATGTTTACTTGTCGCGGATTCGATTTATATCGGATGCAACCGCCGTTACCAGTTCTGTTCGATTTCCTTTGTAACGACCGACCGGCAGCCTATTCGATTAATTTATGTTCTGCAAACGGATTTGATTTAACGCACGACGATGCAATTCGATTCGATAGATAACGAGCCGGAATTCAACGGTCGTGTTTATTTCTTTATCGCACTGGCGCGGGCGCGCGCGCGCTCTCTTCCTTTCCTGGATATATTTATTACAATGCCTGGATTGTTTTAAATCGTGGGTATCGTTTCGTGTACGCGGAACGTGGCGTTCACAGGAAAACGTTAAGTGCTGCATAGACTGTGTAAGGTGTTGCTATTGTCAAGGATGAATGTTGTGGTTCGCGATATAAATTCCAGGTACACGTTTAGTAGATCTATTCTCGTTCAACGTATATATATGTATGTATACATATACATGTACACCGTTTGTTTGCTGTACGCTAAGCACAAGTTATTCAATTCATTGGAAAATACTTTCAGAGGTAGTTGGAGAAGTAAAATTTTTATTTTTTACAGCATATACGTAACTGCTGTAATTTTACATACACGTGCAACGAATCAAAGAAACCGCAGAACAAAAATTTGAACCGTTATAGAGACGTTGCTCCGTACGATCATAGCAGAATTGTCCTCAAGAAGGGGCTATGTGATTACATCAATGCCAACCTTATCCAGGTAAATATTATGACATAGAATAGAATTCTAATTTTGAAGAATAGAATAAACAAGCGAGATGTTGTTATTATAGGTTAATGATGCCCACAGACAATATATTCTTACTCAAGGACCATTGGAGAACACAGCTGGTCATTTCTGGTTAATGGTATGGGAACAAGCCTCTAAGGCGGTGTTAATGTTAAATAAAACAATTGAGAAGAATCAAGTTAAGTGTTATCAGTATTGGCCTCTTGGTGATTCATCGGACGATGCTATGACATTCACTGATGTCGGTATAAAAGTAGAATATGTCAGTAAAACAGAATCATCGGATTACACAACTAGAATATTAAAGTATGAGAAATTGAATTCGTTCAATTATGATATCTTTAATCCGTAGTATGAAGGAATATAACACCCGTCTTTTGTATAGATTAACAGATTTGGAATCAAAAGAAACTAGGGAAATACTACACTTTCACTATACCACTTGGCCAGATTTCGGTGTGCCACAGAGTCCTACAGCCTTTCTTCGTTTTCTGACCAATGTCAGGCAATCGGGAGCATTAGATCAAAATGTTGGGCCCCCTGTTGTGCATTGTTCTGCTGGTATTGGAAGGTCGGGAACATTTTGTTTAGTTGACACATGCCTTGTCTTGGTAAGTATTATTAGAGTATATCGAAATGGTAAAGTGTACATTAATATCTAGGAAAATAGGTCTTACTTTTAATTGAATTGCAGATCGAAGAAAAAGGATTGAATTCTGTAAATGTTAGAGACGTGTTGATCGAAATGCGAAGATCCAGAATGGGTTTAATTCAAATGCCAGACCAATTAAGATTTTCATATGCTGCTATTATCGAAGGAGCAAAACAATTGCCATCGAATAACGTGGTAACTAATACCAATTCACAGTGGTGCAGTGTTATTGGTGTTCTCGAGTGTTTCAATTGAAATACTTACAAGATCTTTTCCATTGATTTTGAAATACACACATGTTGTGGAAAAGATGTTGTTACATATTCAACAAATTAATTGTTGCTTTTATATGAAATCTGATAAAACTGTACTACTGTGTCATGAAGCAATTTTGACTTACACTAACACGTACAATGTTTACAGAATGTTGATAACGAGATAGTCACGAATCATTACGACGTAGTTAATAATATTAGTCATTCTTCGACCGAAGAAGAAGAAGAAGATGATGAGCCGCCTCCTTTGCCTCCTCCAAGAGGTGAATCGTTAACACGTAGTATGATGCCGGACATAACTTCAAACGCAACGACAAGGAACGGTAAGAACAATTAATTAAGGGAGCATTCTCATTTGGAAAAGTCAGTTTTCGGTAACTTTTTAGATTAAGATTAAATCAAGAATTAATAGACCTAAGAATATGAACATTTTCAAGAATGCACGACCCATGAGTTGAGAAACATGGCTATTCAAGTGCCAGTTATCGTGCGGACTGTAATGAAGTAAAAATTTCAACTTTCTTTAAATGATACAAAAACGTATCACAGACATTGGTTTCACTTTAATACAGAGACCACGTTTGTTGACTCTTCCAAATGGGAATAGCTCCTTAATAATAAACGCAAAGCGTATAACAAGAAGTAACTTCTTCCACATGTAACGGTAGATGAATTAGGTGGACCTCCCGATAAACCATTGCCCAGCGAGCCACCAATTCAAACGGAAACATCTACAACTGTGTCGTCTGCAAATTCGACAGTAATCACGAATAACGTACACGAGAACAATTCCGATGGTGTTGCAGTGCCTAATGAAACAACCAGCGACGGTGAAAACTCTTTGCAGACAAGTAGTCCTCCGTCCAGTCCAGATACGTAAGTTGCTGCGAATGATTTTTAATCCTCCACCTGCAATTTTATTACTGACGTTGTTTTCCATCCGAATTGTTTATGATCCACGAAAGTCGAAAAATAAGGTACACTCAAACCAATGGTACCATACACCTTGGTCGAATACGAACCGGCAGAATCCAGTGAAAACAAAAACAGTTTGGGGTGAAAACGACCCAGTATGTAGATGGAGGGATAATAATTTGTGCGTTGACATGGCGAATTTCTTAATGATTCGTTCATTTGGTTTCAATAGGAAAAACGAAGTACGTCAGCGTCGTCTGCGTCACAAAGAAAAGAAGGAACGTTTGGCAGCATACGTACGGGAGATCAAGCGTCGACAAAAGGAGACAGAAGAATGGCAAAAGCTCAAGAGGTCATTATTTAAGCCCCTTTCAATAGGCATAGGTGCCGCAATTGTTGGTGGGGGTATTCTAGCAATCTGTGGCTACTTGTACATGCGTGGTTAGGATCGAATTGTTTCCGTGTCGCGCGTGTACATAGATCTTTGAGCTGTAAGTGATACTAGGAGATTCGCACATTCAAGAATAGTTACTTTCACCACGAGATATTTAAACAGCATTATAAATTGCACATGTCATTGCTTGTCGTCGTGAGAAAGGAATCAATCAGGGAGAAGCATTCGGTATTACATAATTGAAAGCACCAAAAGAATAGCCCGAGAACGTGTTACAGTCAGTAACAGACAGTAAATTTATCCGAGTAACAGATCCGGAGAGAGAACAGTATATCCGAGCAAAAGTTTGAAAAGTTGGGAAAGAAGTAACTTATTCTAAGGAAGTGCGTTTGTAAAGAATGTTGTTGCACGTCTAAGATGCTAACGAGAAAAAGATATTGAAAGGTTGATGACAAAAGGAGAAGGGGGAGATCTTCAATTTGTATTTTTATATTGTGATTTACTCGACGAGTACGTAGAATATTAGACGGTATACATTCTTTTAAAGATTCTTTTAATTAGGTTCCCTTGAAAGTTGAAGTTCTTGAAGTGAGTAGATTATTTCGTGCTCGTGTTTTCCAATTATGATGGAGGAATAGGAGGTGCATTGAGTCAAACATTTCGTTTGGTATTGTAAATCGTGAATAAGTCTATCATTTGCACCTGGTGCTTTAAGAGGAAAAAGAAAAACCTACGTAAGGGTCTAAAAGAAGCGATGAGTCAATGCCTTCTTACTCGTACGTCGTAATAACCGTAGGCTTTCATATATATGACATACATATTATACGAAGTGGGTGCACGACGTTTCAATCGGCAAACATAATTATTTACTTTCTAATACAGAGACGTAAACAAGTATTACTTTATCAAGCATAGATTTAGTTCCCATTATTTAATTAATCGCTTCGCAAACAAATATTCGAAGTCTTAACGATCCAGTTTGAAGGCAAACGAGCGAAGTCTCTTTGATTTCAACGGTTTCCAAATAAATTAGATCTATTGTCAGTAATTGTCCAGGGTACCAAAATCATTCGCTTAGAGTTTACAAGCACCCGATTACTTCGCTAGATTCTAATGAATATATTCGTGATAGACGTAGAGAAATGTTAACGATTCTAACTATAGTACACACAATGAATGTTTTAAGTAACTTGCCCGACAAAGTAGAATCCATTCTTCTATTAGAATATTCGCAAAGAACAGATATTATACTAGAATTAGCATAAGCCGTACCTATGACATACCATGGCCCATTCTTTACGTGGAATACGCTGTTTTCTTTCAAATTATCGCGATTTTCATTTAACACTTGTTCCTGGGGCTGTGAGTAAAGAGGTACAATTTTGACTTTCTCTCTTCCTTGAAGGAACGCCGGCCACCGAGGTATTCTGTTAACTGGCAACTTGTGCCTTCGATTGTGTACTTGGTAACGTTTCGCAGAATTTCACAAAGAAGCTCATGAGATCATGAATATGGAAAGAGAACTCTAGTACGCATTCTTGGTATATACAGAGGAGCATTAGTCACAAATTTCATTACAGTAATTAGCGTCAACCGAGGAAACGAAAATGTTCCAACTAATAGGCTCGCAAGGTGCTCGTCACGCAATTCATGCGCGATCCGCGCGTATTGCTTACGTTTTAATGTTGTAACGCAGTGGGTGCCAAACAAGTTAGAAAGCTAACGAACACATTTTGTACAGCGCATGAGTAGGCATGCATAACAGTTGAATGCCACCGTTGATCTTAATCAGTTTCTGGGACTGTTTTGTATCGATACGATAATAGATATCGGAACGACATCCGGTCGAATCGAAGTACTTCAACCGTACAATCCAACTAAATTACAAAAACTGGTTAATGTGATGATTCGTAGGAACTTCCTCGCAAACATAAAATTACAAAGCTCTTCGATAATTGTTCGACAGAGCCCGGTGCCGTCTGGATACTCTGTAGATGGGGGCAAACAGTTAATACCAGGAGCTAATTGAGTCAGGAAAACAAGTTGACAGTATCTGTTTCATGATCGCGATTAGTGAGCTTAATTTTATACACTTTTAACACCTTTTTAAAAGCATTTTTCTACACAAACAACTTGGAAAACCTCACCTTCGCGCTAGGTAGAGATAAATAAGGGGGGGGGGGGGAGGGGGTTGGATGATGAGACGAAACGAAACATTCTTCTAAAGTACTATTTCCGACCGATTTGCTCAATGGGAATACAAAGTCATTGGGCATCGCAGAAAGACTGAATACGTCTAATTGCTTTTAGAAGAGATCAGGTTAAGGAAGAAAAAAGAAAAACAAGTATCGTGTTAAGCCTGTATTATTAAGCTGAGCTGTTCTGTGAGTCGCGATTACTAAGCTCGCAGTAATAGATTCTTGTCGGGTCGTGTTACGAACGGAACAAAACCTCGAGGGAAGGGTAAAGGGGGGATGCGGTTCGCGCGGGGATGTCGCGGCGCGAACCACAAGTGTATTTTGTACTTTTGTACGTTGCTAGCTCTAGGTTGGAATACGATCTTTGCTAAAAACAAACACACAAAAAAACGAAAAACAGAAAAGCGAAAAGTGAGAAAACAAAAACGAGATTCTCGGGTAAGCTGGCATTCATGGTCGCGTCGATCATTCGCGGCGCGATTCACCGATCATACTTCGAAGCGGGCATGGGGCAGCGAGCGCTCCGGATTGCCCCAGGGAGCAGCGGGGCAAATAACGGCGGCAAGGAAGACACAGACGAGGGGATCGCTGGTAGAATAGCGTAAAAATATTCTCTGCCTAGCCGTCTTCTTATCTGTGCACGGTATCTGCCTTGTTCAGTGTTGCCAGATGAGGGGAGGGAGCACGAATTGAGGGGGAAAAAGTTACCCCCTCTCTGCCAGTAACGAAGTATGCGCGACAGAGACGCGAAGCGTGGGGAATAGCGCGGTAGAAGGGGAAGTTAGAGTGGGGGCACGAGTCCTGATCTGACGACACTGGTCTTGTTCACCTCTGTGTGGGCGTGGCCTCGTTGCTCCCGCTTCTCGACGGTGCCAAGGCGTCGTTTCACGGGGCAATCTATGCCTGTGCCTGCTTCTGGGACACGATGATGTCCCTCCGAAAGCGATGTTACGTATGTTCGAAGTTAATACAGTATTCTGTTGTTGGTACCGTTCACCTGTGTGTGCACCATTATCTCGTTACCTGATTTTCTGCTTAGAGCGTGTTTAGACAATTAGACGTGTGCGATCGGAGCAGCCGCGTTTTGCAAACTTGAACTAACACGGTACATCGAACAATCAACGAGACGGGGAACAACGCGTACGAGCCTTCGTTTCAAAGGGCGCATTCCAAAATCGGAAGCTTCTGTACGCGATCTGTGTCTTTCCGGAAAATTTCTGGTCTCTCCTTCTGCGTCTAAATTGGTTTATCGCTGTGCAGCGAGTATTTGTGGTGGTTCACGTTTCGAAATCATTTTAAAATGCCAAGATCAACGTTAATTATAACTAATTCAAAGATTAGTACATTTTCAGACTTTTGTGCAAATCACGTCAGTATTATCGTGTTCAATATTAGAGCATTTTGAAACTTCTGAGGAAGATTCATCGCAGCTATTACGGTATTCCTCTTGTAGTGGCCCGTCTCTTTTTTTGAGGAGCATAAAAAGTCCATGTCGACGTGCTCGAGGGTCTTCGCAAGTCTTTCTAGTCGCTCGTGTATCATGTGCATACGGTCTTCGAAGACGCCTTCCGTTGGCGTGCAATCTGGTCCTCGGCCCGGCCATGTTCTTCCAGGACCTTGGGAAGGTTACCTGAACCTTGGCTGCCCTTTGAGCCTGCAGCAGCGCAACTTCTTCCCCGCCGTCGCTGCGCGACCCCCACCATTAGTTCGCCGGTTCTCCCACTCTTCAGCACCGCTCCTAGCTTGAGCGTGCGGCCCATGGGCCCAGTGTTGCCAGATGAGGGGAGGGAGCACGAATCGAGGGGAAAAAGTTACCCTCTCTCTGCCGGTACCGGAGTATGCGCGACAGAGACGGAACGCGTCACGTGACCGGAAGCGGTGGGGGATAGCGCGGTAGAAGGGGAAGTTAGAGTGGGGGAACAAGTCTTGATCTGGCGACACTGGTCTTGTTCCCCTGTATGTGGGCGTGGACTCGTTGCTCCCGCTTCTTCTCGACGGAGCCAAAGCATCGTTTCTGAAGAGTCGACGACCCAGCAAGTTTTCCATAGACTTCTCTATTGAAAACAGTTTACACAGTATTATAATTCACATGCTCCATAACACTGGACATACAATTTGCCACCATTTCGAAAAAACGTTTTCCAATACCGATCGGAGAACGGTTTGCTTTCCAAAAAGAGATCGCTCGCATCCAGAAGCTTCTGATGCCGGCAACCGGAACAGCGATCGTCGCACAGTGGTTCGAAACGTGAATTCAATTCGTGCCGTTGTTATGCATTATTTGTTGTTGCCTTATTGCTTCTGCTGTTATAACTTGTACAGATGCAAATAGAATTCAGAAATACTCGTTCAGTCATCTTAAACGGGTCTCGTTGCCGAAATTGATCGCAACCTCGCCGAAGTTTTGTTTCGCTGGTCTATCTCGGAAAAATCGGGATCCAGCAATTTTCTGAATGCATAATTAGAGAAGCGTTCGATTTAATCGAATAGTTTTCGCTATGATTATCCGAACTGCTGTGCGTCGAGTCAATTAGCGGACAGAATTCGGAGGCGTGGTATGCGTTCAGCCCACGACACTCGGGGTGTTCGTTGTTGTTCGCGCGACTGTTCAGAACAAAACAGGTTGAACGTCTCCCTGAACGTTCACCCTGATCCTCCTGTAGTCGTTGATCGCGGGAAGCTTCCGGAACAGTACGAATGAGAGGGAGAGACAGGACGACAGAGTGCGAGAAACGAAAGAATCCACGAAAGACACGGTGCTAATTGAAAGTTCCAAAAAAAGAATCTGATATAATGCTCTCGGGAGCGCGTGCACGTGCTGGAGAGACGAAAACAGACATTTAAATGTTTCAAAGGGACAAGTGAGCGGGGAACTTGCGTGGAACATGCGCGACCCTTTTCCAATCTGAATTATCGACGTATTTAAAATTCACAATAATTTCTGAAGCTATGCTACACGTGCTAGGACGCGTCTGCTTGCTCATTAAAGATCGATGACGTCAGATCAACTGTCCCATTTTGGCAACGAATTGCGAACAGATCACCGCAGTCGTAGTTGGGAGGTACGATCTCGCATTAGCGAGAAAATCATTTTTGTCACAGCTTTGACCCGAAATGCTATTGAAAAATTCTCTGCGCGAACGGGAACGATGGGTCCTTAAAAATATTCTGAAAAGCACGTGCACGCGCAGGGAGGCGTAAAAACAGAAACGGAGAGAAAGGGAGCCTGTGTGAAAGTAGAGAATGAACGCGAAAGGGGTGCGAGAGTGAAGGACGAAGAGGAAGGGGAGGAGGAAGAAGAAGAAGAAGATGAGAAAGTGCTAACAGCATCGATCGTAAGATTTCGGGAAATCGAAATGTTCAACGGAAATCCTCGAACGGGACGCGCCGTTGAAACTCGTTCGAAATCGGACGATCGTGCTCGAAGAACCAAAAATCATACGACGAAGAGGGGAGGCTTTTGTACACAATTTATGTTCTCTTTTTATTCCGCACCCGATAATCTGACCGTCGTGTCAATAGACATTAACGTTCTAATCACATGGAACCGCAGAAACATAGTTAAGTGCCTACACGTACGAAAGCAAAACGGAAGAAATTGAGAGAGAGAGAGAGAGAGAGAGAGAGAGAGAGAACGAGAAAGAGAGAGAGAGGGAGAGAGAGAAAGGGAAGAAAAGGGAACCGCAGTGAAAAAATACGACCGTTAGTAGCATTAAACGATTACTATACTGTAACTATATAACTATACGCAACCCCTTGACCTTGTGGAAGAGCGTAGACACACCGAGCAAGTGAATCCTTTATTATCCGACAATATATAAATAGATAATCGTTCCAGTAAATCTATTATCGCCTGATTGCCAAGACCGGATCGGACCACGAGGTGTGCAACAGGGATTCGCCCGCGGTTTCCGGTGACGATGGCGGTCGTTTGCTCCGCCCATTAACAAGGCCGACCGGAGATCGGCCGAACTATTATCACGGAAGTGAGACTACTCTTTTTAAGACGCTAAACGGACATTGTAGTTTAGTAGAACGATAAGACTGATGGCGAGGCCACCGAGAATTTACGAGCATGCTTGACGACACGTTTCGTTGATACGAATTTAAATAATAATTAATTTTGATACGACGAATATTTAGGGAGTTTCTTAAAAAGAAAAAAAATTAAGTTCTACTATGCGTAGGAAGGAAAAAATTCGAGGGTATTATTGATAGCGAATTAACGTGTAGAAAAAGGTAGCTCGCGGACTGAGGTAGAAATTTAAAACTAAATAATTACTAAATAAAATGGATTACTAAATTTCTTCAGATGAGAGGTTCACAAAGTTTTACCTAAGGCTACCAGCGATTATTCCATAATTGTTGGAAGTCCCATGGCTGAGGATTTTCTATCGAATTAAAAAATTTACCCCGAATAATGTAATCGAATGATTTCGTTTCAGAGTATTTCGTGAAAGAAAATTTTGTAAGTTTCCATTCGGTGCAGCACTATCATTGAAAAGCCTATGAACAGGCTTCCGGTTGATAAAGCGTTAAGTTTCTACCTGCAGTTTCGAAATCTATATTTCACAACCGTGAACTCCGCGGTAGGAACGAACGTCGAACAGGATCGAGAAGGAGCGATCCTTGGATAGAATCGATCCCTCGTGATTCGATCGACGGCTTGGCGGTCAGATTAAACTTAAGGATCGAGTTGCGCTCGTGGAAATGAGAGAAAGGGAAAGGGAAAGTTCAGCGAGACTATTAAATTAGAGGATCGAGGGCGTTTTGCTCGATCGACTTGGTCCTCGAGACCAACAAAATGGACAACGGTAGGAAGTTACTTCTCCCTGATGCCTGTTGCATCCTGCGACTCGACGTTAACTATATTTACGATGTATCGTTGTAGAACTATAATTGAGTGGTATTTTAATGTAAAAGTGACACGAACGAGCGAGAGAGAGGGAGAGAAAGAGAGAGAGAGATTGGAGTATAACGATATAGAACTAATAGAGGAGGGGCGAAAGAAGTGAAATGAGAAGCGAAATTGCTCACCGGGAACGAAGAATCTTCTGCCGAATAAAATTCGAGACTCTAAAAAAAAAAAACGTTCCTCGACGACAGAGCACGATAGACAATAGACAAACACCAGGAAACGAACTATACGAAAAAAAAAACAATAATAGGAAACCCCCTTGGGAAAGTAACAAAATTTCAGCAGAATGAAAATTGATCCACACGTCACTTCGCTTCTTTACACGCGCCCGTCCAGTACGGATTAGAGTCGAGCAAACGAATTATTTGGACCGCATGACGGAGGTATTGCATGCAATAAATTGTTGTTCGCGTCGACGATGAAAAAAAAAAGAAAAGAAAATCGAAAAAAAAAACACGAGAAACAAGAACAAAACGAAATAATAAGTAACGAGCGGCGACAAAAAAACCGTCATGGCGCCTCTCACGACGCGTATTCTTTTTTTACTCCCATGTAGTGAGAGAGAGAGAGCGAGAGAGAGAGAGAGAGAGATAGAGAGAGACTCGTAGACGAGGTCCCCCAATTGCATATTAGATCGATCAATACAGGAAAGGATTTTTTCGTACTTTCCAACTTTTTTTATTCCACCACCAACCCCCCGCCTTCTTGTTAACCGCGACCGAGCGACGGGTTTCGGAATGTAAAACAATGAGAAACCGTGCGAAATTGTTGCGGGCGAAGAAGATTGTTGAATATATATTGTTCGATCAAAAAAAAAAAGGTGACATAAGTCAAAAGGAAAAGAGGAAATTTTACAGGAGAGCTATTTGAAAATTACCCTGAAATTTCCAATTCTTTTTATTGTATATAACCTACTTGGATATGTAAAATAATTTGTTGTTATAGAGTACACCAACAATTTATATATTTATTATTGTAATTTGTTTTTGTAAATATTTCTAGTTATGTCACTTTTCTTATCGATGTCTAAATTATAGTTTTCACTCGTTGGAAGTCTCGTTCTCGGTGTTTTGACCCCTTGACCTCGGTGTCCGGTCCCTTCGCGCGCAACACTTCGTCGACAAATTCGAGAATCGTTTTGTTGTTAATGTACAGTTTATTCGGACTTACGTCGGCGAATAATTATGGAAATGTTATCTCGTTCGACCTGTGTGACGATTGCTGCGCTCCGTTTCTTCTGTATCGATTGCAAGCCCGAAGCTCGTCGGTCAGCACCGAACCCCTATTTTCACCTAACAATCCCCTCCGGGAAGATCGGTATGAGTTCGACCAACGATCCGCTCCCGAGAAAGGAAACTATGGCAACCCGACAACTTCTTAAAACATTTTTCTCTTACTTTTCCGGTAGAATTGTTAACATGAGAATTTACCGGTCCATCGTGTAATAATTTCCAGTAGGAAAGTCGCAGAAAAATTAAAATATTATTAGAATTTTAGCTTGAATCTTAGAGAATTTTCAAGTTTAAATTAACTTTAGAAGAACTATTATGACGAAAATTAATTTAGAGGAATTCTAATAATATTTTTATTTGAATTTTCGAGGATTTCTTATCCGCATTCGAAACGGGTTAAAATGTTTCTGCTGATAAAAGGATTGGAGAAATTTCATGTCAGAATCCCTAATTGCTTCCACCGAGAATGAAAATGGCTGAAAATGGCACAGCTCGACGAAAGAAATTCCCTGGTTGCCATAGCTGCCTTGCGATACTAACACTCGAGTGTACACTGTCTCTTAACAGTTTTCTCACCTACCGAACTAACGTCTGTCTTGCGCTTTTGTTAATTACTCGTACTTGTCTTCCCTGCAGCCTCGAAATGCCCTCAATCTGGTGATTTCTTTCAGATCTAAAAGCGATACTACCGAAACCAGCGATACCGTGCACGAGGAGGCCGAGCCTGCGATCTAAATATCCTAAGAACGAACCGAGATCGCGATTTAAGTGCCCTAGAAAAGAAAAACAAAGACAGACAAACACGTGGACACCATATCACACACACACACACGTACACGCCCACGCATACCGACACACTTGAATCTTGAACAAAAATACAATTGACAGCGGCCGGAGGCCGTTCATTATTTTCGAGAGGTTTTTACACGAGCTAACGAAGCTATTTATTCAAGACACCAATGAACATGCATAACTGGAGGAAATAAATCGATTTGTTTGGTACAACGAGGTTTCATATTCGACGTTTCTCGACGGTCCTACGGCGACCAACGAGACGTTCATTCGCGAGGCGATCCTTTCCCCGATCTCTTCGATCTTCATCCCTTTTGTCTTCCGTGGTCGTAGGGTCGGTGACAATTGTTTGTCGCAGCGACTCGTTGTTTCGCGACTTCAACCGGAAATCGTTTTTACGGGGCATGGAAGCTATTGTTATCGAAAGCCAACCGGCTCTGTCCATTTTTTCAAACAATGTTCACAATCCTCGCGAACCACTTTGCGCGATCTGAAATCAAGAAATGGTTTTATTTAATTAACGGCGTAGAGATACGGGAAAAAGCATTGGGGACCGCCATAGCGTTTAATGTGTTTAAATTTGTCTTCGTGGACTATGGAATATTCGTGATTTCAAAACTGATTTCGAGTGTTTGTCCAGGTAAAATCGGCATCGTTCGATTCCGCATAGTGAAAGCTACATACAGGATGGGACGGTAGTATATTTGTAATTTGTCTGCAGATTTAGTAGCAATAAAGTAGATTCGCGGAAAATGAAATTTTATTTTCGAGTTCAAGTTGCATGGAATTTCGAGGAAAATATTTTCATACATTTGTTTCTCTGTCTCGAGAATTGACAGCGACTTTTCAACTAGAAGTGCATAATCGAAGAGCAGAATGTGTTTCATAGAAAGCGTTTTTGAAGTCAATAAATAACAAGTTGTTTCGCAAGACAATTGTTATTCACTCACCCTGTACGTCGATAAGAACATCGCGTCGGGATCGTTGAACTAATTCTGCAACCTGCAATTGAAATTTCGTTAATTAAATTACTGGGGATTGCTGATGCAACGATATACAATGACGTAACGCATTTCAAAATTTCTTTTGCTGATTACGAAAGTCGTGTTAATATTTCGTGCGGTGAAAATCTAATTATGTTCTGGCATTTTCTCGTTTCCGAGGTTCGAAGATCACGAAAGCGCCTTCTCGATGATCGACAGAAATCTCGAGTACGCGATCAATCTTCCATAAACATACGTTTCCTCGTGCAACATGTAAGGGGCCCAATTACTGTGGGGATGCAAGCCTATACTAATTATACTTATTTTCAAAGAGCAATGAATATTAAAAAAGAGATAGTAAATTTTCTTCTTTAAAATCGTTTTATGGCAATTTTTAGTAGCGCTTCGGAAGGCTCGATTAGGAAAATGGGAATTGTCCCAAATGTCTTTTTCCAATATTTGACACGAAAGTATGATTTTCAGTGGATCGTCCAACGGATCGAGTCATAGAAATGAAAAATCGGTTTTTCGAGGATCAACCAGCGTGAAACGAGCGATCCAGTGATGCAGCTGCACGCGAAAGAGTGCTTTCAGCTCTGCGATCGGAGGCCGCACACTAACCGTAACAGCAATCGGAAAGTGACCTTTAAAAGCTGCGTGTTTTCCGACACGGTCGTGTACGCGTGACTTGCCGGAGCACATAAACAAACAGGCTTCAAGGGAAAAATCGTTCGGATGCGCATTTCGAAACGGTTGCGTAACTGCCCCCGATTCTGCGTACTTCGACCAAGTGAATCATCCGCTACTGATACACCGGAAGTCGGGGCGGGACGGTGGTCGGAACGGAATACTAGATTCAATCATCGTTTAAGAAGCACGTCTTAATCTACTCGTATGACGAATTTGTATTTTCCGAGCAATCGTGTTCGAAGAAACTCGAATGAATTTCCTCGAATTCGATTCAACTGAATGCTTCTAATCCAGGCGTTTATTTGTTTGGCTAAAAAGCACGTATACTATGCTTCTAGATGCTCCAAAAATTTAGAGTCGATAGCTGCAGTAGATCCTGAGGAAAGTGATCATGAAGCTGGCTTACTTTCTATGTACCGAAAAAAATACCTACTACCCTTATTCGACGAAGTATTTTTACGAAAGTGCAACCTAATTCAGACTCATCATCCTGCATTGAATCAGAGACGTTCAGGTGTCCGGATCCTGACCAACCACCCTAAAAATCCACCGTGGCCATTTTAACCGAAGGGATTCTGTTGGGATGACGGTTTCAGGTATTTTTTCTGCCCTGTGGGTACAAGAACTGCATCTTAAACCTAATGTAGACTCAGTGGATCATCCTGTACTGAACAGAGATGGTCAAGGATCCAGATCCTGGACGAACCACCCTAAAAATCCACCGTGGCCATTTTAACCGAAGGTATTTTGTTGGGATGACGGTTTCAGGTATTTTTTCAGCCCTGGGGGTACAAGAACTGCATCTTAAACCTAATCTAGACTCAGTGGATCATCCTGTACTGAACAGAGATGGTCAAGGATCCAGATCCTGAACGAAGCACCCTAAAAATCCACCGTGG
>CM052116.1:4037752-4048578 GCA_028454245.1 Halictus quadricinctus | reverse complement strand
GCCCTGGGGGTACAAGAACTGCATCTTAAACCTAATGTAGACTCAGTGGATCATCCTGTACTGAACAGAGATGTTCAAGGATCCAGATCCTGAACGAAGCACCCTAAAAATCCACCGTGGCTATTTTAACCGAAGGGATTTTGTTGGGATGACGGTTTCAGGTATTTTTTCGGCCCTGGGGGTACAAGAACTGCATCTTAAACCTAATGTAGACTCAGTAGATCATCCTGTACTGAACAGAGATGTTCAAGGATTCAGATCCTGAACGAAGCACCCTAAAAATCCACCATTGGCAGTTTAACAGGCAGTTTAAAAGGAATTCTGACGAGATGCTGTCAACTATTTATAGATCTTGTACAGGACGCGAAGTGCGCATTAAACGTTTTCATGTTTTCACAAAAACCGAACCGCCGCCATGTTCCGCGTGTTCGATTAGCGGAGCTGACGCTTCGTTTACGAACTGCGTCAGCCCCTAACGCCGGACCCCGGGACTCGTCTTCACCGCGGTGAAAACAAGCGGCCGGTGCAACGCAGGAAGGATGCACGTTTGCCGGGTGCCGCATCGGTCTGTCTAGTTTACCAGGTCAGTTATCACCTGGCCCTATACGTCACTGTACGATTAGCGTGCTCCCGTTTGACGTCATTGTTTCGTATAAATGCTCGAAGAATGCTTCCCAGGGGCATAAACTCGGCACAGATCGTTCCCAACGGATCTACCACTCGCGGATCTATCGTCTTGCGCTTGGAAAATTCATCGATACTCGAGACACTTCGGCTCTACCATCCGACACCAACCCGGTCGACAACCATAGTCCCGAGACACCGCGAAGACTTGGAGTCTGAGGCAGCATCATTCTTTGGACTCGGGAGGAAGAACGCTTCGAACTACACAGCAAAATGGTAAGATCACTTTGACAATGGCTCGAACCGCCTCGATTTCCGAGAGATCATGGCTGCCCGACAGTTATGGTCCTCTTCAACCCTCGGGTGGACCCTCGAAATGAAATTGAGAAATGCTGAAGCTCGAACTGAATTGGCAAATTGAACTTGATCTTTCTTTGCGTTCTGTATGTAACAATAGTTCATCTGAATCCCATCGATGCACGTTGAATAATTATCAAAATATTCTGTATAGATATGAAACAAAGATCCTTGCGATTTGCAAACCAATAAAAATTCTCGGGTTACCAGAACAGGAGGACAAAGCATTATCAAAAAAGCATCGCCTGGCAGTTTGAAGTAACGAAACCAATTAATTTTTGTTTAGATTGCCATCGCAGTGTTCTTGGCGCTCGCCGGCTGCAGTGTTGCGCTTCCGGTGGGAACTCCGAGCGGCCAGGATGCCCTGGTCGGAGTTCCGGTTCTGATCCAAGATCCGGCTGGGCTTAAGCCGGGAGAGGAATCGTCACCGATGATCTACGGACTTCTGGTGAGCCGATTGAGCGAGCCCGAGGACAATGTCGACGTCGGCCCGATCGAGAAACGCAGCGCCACGGAGGACGCTGGTGAAGACGACCTTGAGACCGCGGCTGGAACGTACGCCCTTCGACCTCTGTTCGTCTACAGGCAACAGCTAGCGTACAGGGAGCGCGTCAGAGAGGCAAACCGCCGAGCGAACCGATTCTGATTCACCGATGACAACCGGCTGTCGAGCGGTGTTGACAACCTCGCGAGAAAGGACAGTGATTTTGGAAACCAAAGAAACACGCGTGGCCCTGGGCCCCGGCATATTTGCATTTCCTCAGCGACGATTATCTTCCATTAGGACCATCATTAGGCGTAAAGAGCGGCTCCTCTAAAGAACTAGCTAAAGAAATTTCTTAATTCCCGAAGAAGCTGGGACTCGCTGAATTCTGTGGCCCAAATTAAATACGAAACCGCTCGAGGAAAGCAGCACTCGAAAAGTTGAGAAGAGAGTCGTCATTCGAAGACACATTGTTACAGAAGAAGGCTGTGCCACTTAGTACTTTGTTAATGGTCGAGCATAAATAGCCAAGCTGCTAATTCGGCGAAACCTCGAGTAGACGAGAACAGAACAGCGTCTCATCCAGACAACAAATTAACGTATAGAAACATCGGCGACTCCGATATTATTCCGAGCATGTATGAATGAGCGAAGCGTGCCTGAGTTACCGTAATTACGCATATAGTCGTTAAGCTACCGATTAAGTTGTTAATCTTAAGATCGACGAGCTATCAACCAAAGCAATTGAACTATTTAACGTAGTGATTCCTATTTAATGTAGCTACCGTTGATTCCCATACAACATAGACAAACCGAGTTTGTGATACGATTTTTCAGCGACCCAAATAAATTTCTTGTAATAAATACGAATCGTTCTCAATCGTTTTGTGCCAATTCCTTTATTCAGAAACAATCGTCGATTGTCGTTTAATTTTGTTCAAGCGCTACTTCCCGGGGAACACGGGCACTGGGAGAAAATGTCGCCGGGGTCGCTGTTGGTTCTCCTCGCTCGACAAGTACCTTCGTTCTGCGAATGATCGACGATGGTACCAGCCACCGAACGTCCTTCCGCGATCCTGCTCCACTCCTTCGAGGATCTCGTCGGACTCCAGCTTCCTCTCCTCCCGAACGTTCTCCGGATCCTCTGCGGACTCCTGAATCGTTGGATCCTGGTCCATCTTCGGGTTGAAGTTCACGTATTCGTCCTCTTCGACCGGTCCACCCTGGTCGGCCATCATGCTATCTGTAAACTCGTTCGAATCAGATCGTCTGACACGAATGCTCGACAGATTTCCTAGATCTATGATGAACGGTTTGCGACCGTTTCCCTCCTCTTCCACTGATCGATTCGACTTTTCATCGACCGCAAGAGGAACTCGAATTTTCGTGGCTTCGTTAGAAGAGACCTCACGCTTCTTCATGGTTCCTTTCGTGCTCGGGATCTCCGTGCTCGGCCCCGAAGATGCGACCTCCATCGTGGACGAGGTCGACAACGTCGTCGGAACGGTTTCATCGTCGACGTCGCTGCATTCGAAGCGTCCTGCGGAGTTCAGCAGCAGGATCAAGCTAAGGGAAAGAACAAAGTCCATTCTGCTCGGTCGAACTGCCGGTCACGACACGTGGTATTCGGGTATCTAGGCGGAACTAAGAAACCAGGAAGCGGGGCTCCCACTTTTATAGACCGTATCGAACCAGTCGCTAAATCGATCGCTAAACATTGCGATATTATTAACGACGCACTAACGCGGCTCGTTTGTTTCGGATGATCCACGACGGCCTAGACCAACTCCTGCGCACTCTTCACGAAATCGCCACGTTTCGTAACGTTTCGTCATGTCTCGCAAGCCCCGAATTGTCTCGTTGTCAGTCCATTCGATGTCAGACACTTTCGTGACTCCGTAATTAAGCTCACTCTTGTATGAAGCTGCTCTAATCTTGTGAAACACGAAGACACCAACGGGAGGAAACGAGCAGACATTTTCAATTTTGTTATATTTTATTATAATAGTTATCAACCAGTTCAGGGTATCCGGCACGGAAGTTTGCACTTCCTACTGAACTAGCATTTTCTGTGAATTTTCCATTAATTTTGTCTCTTGATTGCTCGTCATGCGAACGTGTTAATAGATTTCGAGGTATTTATTACTGAGGACTATTTCGAGGCTGAAATCGGAAGAGAACGCGAGCAGCAAGTTCAAGGTATAGTCGGCCAAAGTTGTGTACCGCAAGGCTGATACTCACGTCTGTTAGCAGGGCATCGATAATTCTTTCGGCAGCTGGTATAAAACACGAACGGACCGTTATCACCGGCCAGACTCGAAAAGACGTTCCAAGAGTTTCAGTCAAAACGAAGATTTGAGGTTCTAGCTGATTGTGGGATCACCGGAGGGATGAAGCACGAAATGGTACCAGAAAACGGTATACCGAGCGTTGTTGCGCAATAGTTGTCAGAAATCGTGCGACCGGAATATCTCGTTCGTTTACAATAGACAAAAAAATTAAAGTAGCGTGGAAATTTCCAAAATCTCTTCAGAAAAATTACCTCTCGAAAAGGAAGCTAATTGTTGTACAATACTTCCTGAAGAATAATTTTGACCTTTCGCACGACGCCTTAATTTACTTAGCAAACATTTCTCATTTACTTGGCTGACTCATCATTGCATAACAACGTTCAAATACTTGCAACATATTATTCTCTCTGTTTTAACCGTACTAATTAATTCTAGAATAGATCATTTTGAATTGTAATCATTGACAAATAGTATTGAACAAACTGTCGGTCTTCTTAGACGTTTTAAAATGTCACGTTCTGGAAAACAAAAAGGTGTTATTTCCGTCGACTAATTTCCATGACTTTTCTATGAATTATGCTATTGTCTACAAGTCGAATAATTTTTTAGATGCTCTGTGCTGATTCACATATCGAAGGTCCAGACAAAATAAAAGCACCATACAGGGAAAATGATTAAATATGTCCCCATCTTGTGATGTTAAGAAGACATTCTCAGCATGAATTTTATCTGATAAAAGGTGCCAATTGACTGTCGAAAATATAAAATTGCAAACAGAGATAAATACTATACAACTATTCTATATCTGTAATATTGCGTTCTGTTGTATTATAGTGTACTATCAATAAATTGTTTTTATACTTTTGCATATTTTTTGCATATACTTTGCATATTTTTCGCATATACTTTGCATATATTTTGCATAAATTGACATATCAAAATTGCACGGACGTCCGCAGTGTCATCAATGACTATTGTATCAGTTTTACAGTCGAGACGTTCTGGCTGGTAATTATAATTATTAAAAATGCTCTACCTCGATAGCAGCGAACTGGAGCAAAGTAAAAATTGAATATATTGAAAATGACATAATAGTTCTATGTTTTTCTAATGTTTTTACTTTTGCGTTCCTTCTATTTTCTAAATGTATAAAATTCGGTCCGAGAATTTTCTGATTACAAATGAGTTGCGTCTTTTCAGATCGGAAAGTTCCAGCTCGCCATCTGCGCGATTTTAATACTTCACGGGAACATCTCGGCAGCGAAACCACTGGATCCTGAAGACGTGGAGAGCCTGCTTCCGCCGTCGCCTCGAGACAAGAACGAAACGATTGCTGAGCTCGTTCAGGACCCAGTTGTCCAGGATGCTGTACACCAAACCGCCAGCAATAGCTCGCTGAACGGACTCGTCGTTAAAAGGAAGGTTTACATTTTACCAGCTAACGATCCAAACAAGGTTCGTATGCACGCGTTATACACGTATATATGTACACCTTGTACATCTAGCACCGACTGCGAATACTCGTGCAAACGTTCGCAATGACTAAAATAGATGAGAATTTATTACTCGGACAAGTATTCTTGTCCGTCAAAAAAACTAGCAAAATTATTTCCGGTTTTTAAAATTCCTATTTTGCAGTACCTTGTCCAGCAGCAATTTATTTCATTTATTTACTAGCATCTATAATTGTAGTGTTGTATTGGCGATTTTCAAATCGAATTGGGGAGTTTGTTTAGAGATTGTGTTATATCTCGAATAAAATGGGTCATTTTTAAGAATTCCAATTTTAATTAGTTATAAATTGAATCTAGATGTCCGAATGGAACAGGAAATAATATTAATATTAATAGAAATATATGTTTTTTTTTCAAGATACTTTCGAAACGTGAACATATTCTGGTGGTTCCAACCGAGAATTTGGAAGATGTTCGGAAGAATATCACGGAAACGAAACAGGCGGAATCGACCGAGTCTTCCTCGATGGATAATCAATTGTTGGTCGGAGGCAATACGGACGACTACGCGGCACAGGTACAAACAATAATTCAACAGATCCGATCAATTCTGATCCTTATCTGCGGTAGAATGTGACGAGAGGATTATGCAATGACGTACATGAAAATTATGGCCAAGATGTTAAGCCGTTGCCATTCTCAATGTGTTCCACTGTACTTTGATTGTGAGACGATTTCTTTTTCTTTTTTTAATTTTAATCAGTCGAGTATTTCTTTGCCACTGTTTTGTGAAATTATGACCACTACCAAAAAGATTGCGTTTAACTATGATTTCCAGAGTGACTCGACCCTCGACTACCAGGAGAATGGAAATTCACCAGGACAGAGCTCGTTATCGTTCACAGAAGCGATCATGGAGCAGATACCGGTGAACGAGAATCATCAAATCAAGTCCGAGGTCTTGGAAGAGAAACTTAATCAACATTTACCGTTGCCGGAAGACGAGCCAAAGAAAATGGCGGTCCCCATAGTGGCGGTTATCGACCCTTCGAAAGCCGATAAGGCCAAGGTGGACACTCCTATAGTGGCCATTTTGCCGCACCCATTGACCGGCAACACCGTCAACAAACAGGTCCAATTTCTGACGGACAACAGCGACAAGATCCAGCAGAAAGCACAGAACTACATCGATCGATCGTCCATGACCATTGATCCCGATTTCTGGAAGACTTCAACGCTTGCGTCGGAGGTAAAACCATAAAATACCGTTTACAAGAACCACAATATTGTAAAATCCCTTATATTTTCTAGCCACACCAAAATTAGAAAATTAGAAATTTCGCTGAGACTTTGTGCAAACAATAATCGTTCAAAAATATTTAGTCACATTTCATCTTCGTTTTTCGAAGAGAATCGATTCTTCGCCGACGAAGTCGTGAAATATTTTCGAGCGTCTGTGCACGTATGGCGTATGGCAAATTCTTGACCTATATCGTTGAGTAATTCGCCGATAATGTGTTCGATATTGACGATCACGCACACTCATCCTTCAATGACTCGATTTATACGCGGTCGACGGATATTCGGTTGCCTATTTGTAAATTAATGCGCACCGAAGGCATTATCGCAGTTTATGTATTAATTTAGTGTCAGTTCTATCTAAGGCTGTTCACGCGTTTAGATAACTCTTCTTCTTCTTGCGTTTATCATTTATCATAGAATGTTTAACATATATGTTTTCTTGGCATTGACAGAATTAACTTACCCAGTTTCACTTCGTGCGTGGGGACACAGGTGTGTATTTTGTGCTTTCTTCATAGTAATACGTAAAATAGAAAAATACGAACACGTTAAAGCAATAAATCATTACACTATTTTAGACTGAAGTTATTCAAGGAAAATATTTATTTCCATACAATTGATTTCGAATATTTTTTTTCCTTTTCTGGCACAAAGATCCGAAGTCGGATAAAGATCGAATAGAGATTAGAAGCGGTCGAAAGGAATTTAGAAATCGAACGGTAGTAGACGTTCAAGCTGCGACAATGAGTCTCGGACGCCACCCACGATATCCTTACGATATAAATAGAAATTACTTTCTTCAGTGAGAAACGACGAAGCTATAAACACGAGGTGGTTCGAATAAAGTGCAAGTAGCAAAGCAACCACTGATTTTTCTTCGCGTTTCTCCATCCGACGAAGAACTCGAGGCGACGCGCGAGATTCTCTAAAGAGTTATACTAATTTCCAGATCGCGATCGTCCCGTCGTCCTCGCAGGAGACAGTGCCGGTGTCGCTGTTGCCAGAAGGATCTACGAACATGGTGGACGAGGACCTGTATCTGGCACCCGTCGCGGTCTCAAGATGGGGGATCGTCGCGCCATTGTTCCAAGATCACGAAGAATATCCGAAACGCGCAGGAGACATGGACGTCGCCGAGGATATCATCTTCCGACCGTTGTTTCGATATCGACAGCAGTCGCAGGGAAGATCTAGGTACAGCGATCGAGGATATTACGATTCCTACCCCAGGCGTAGTTATTATAGATCCCAGTACAACGATTACTAACGTTCTACGAGAATGGTAGAAGTTTCGCTTTTTTTTTTTAGAAGTTTTCTAATGTACGCGCGTAATAGGGTCCAACCCTGATTCGAAAAGAATAGTTTTGTTGCTTACGTTAGTATTTATTGAAATGCAGGCGTGTCGTTGCTGCGAAGGAGAAATGGTTTTTGTTCTGTGATCCAGGGTTTTGGGCCTTGTTACATCGACGCAACTTTTGTATTTGGATAATGTTCATTAAATTTTGCTAATATTTCTTAACTGTATCCTGTCATTTATTCTTCATCCACGATCGCCGGTGTACAGTTCTACTTCTCGGAAATGTAAAATAGATGTTACTTCCTAGACGAGGAAGATACGAATTCTCTTCGGTGTACAGTAGAACCTCGATTGGAAACATGACTGTCCGAATATTAAAATTTGTACAATAAACAGCGTTACATGCGGATGGCCTCGGATCAGTGGTCCTTGACCTTTGCAGTGGTCGGCACCCCCTTGAATCTAAAAATAAGTTCTCGCACCCCCTCGAAAAATGTGTTTCTGTTTCTTTATTTAGAGAATATTGCGAGCTAATTTATTTGTTGAAAAATAAATTTTCCCTCGAAAATTTAGAAACTTCTGTGGCAACCCCCAGGGGTGCACGCGTCCCAGGTTAAGAACCACCGCCTCAGCTATTTAGATTCTATTTAGATTTAGAACTCAGCTAGTAGATTCGGATAATCGAGGTCCTGCTGTACTATTAAAAGGAAGAGGTACACCTAACGTTTCCGACATTCCTGCACGGTGTCCTGAAAACGTACATTTCCTGGAACATACCACAGTAACCGATTACAAACTACTCGTTCCGCCGTTGTTATTTTTCTAATAAATCATAGCTAATGTATTCGACCTTAATCGGAAAAGAAATGCGGTTCAAGAGTTTCCTGTAGATCTACGCGCGCGTGTATTCCTGTTTTTGCCCGGGAGATTGATGTCGCCGCGAAGGAATTTTCAGAATGCAACGACCAAGAAAAAGAATCCTCGGCCGACCGGTACCGCCGGTACACGCGCTCTAACGAGCAGGGACTTTTCGAAATTACGACTCGTCTCGACCTAGACCCACATAATCGTCGCTCGATCGATCGGTTGTCGGACATCCAGGGAGATTAACGATGTTTGCGTTGGTTGAAAGCGTTCGACGAACGATCACGAAACCAGTTATTCCGCGAACCTATTCCGACGGGCATCGTGCACGCCGATTAACCGCGGCGTCGTTAACGCCCCGAGGCGGAATCGGTTAGTCATTCACTCGTTCATCCACTCCATTCATTGTTCATCGAAATATGTGTTCTGCAGATGATGCCGCGGCGAATGATCCGGCCGCGCATGAACGACATGCGAGACGTTAAACAGCCACTGAATGGGCGTTTAACACCTGTGACGTGGCCGGTGATCTGTTCCAGAAAAATGCGAACGAGATTCTTTGAACTCGCCACCGATGATCATGGTTGTGTGCTGCGGAGATAGCGTTCCGTTATCGGGAACACCAGTAATTCCGAGTATTTCTTTGGTTACATTTTTCACGAAACGTCTCGCTGAAAATATATATTCCGGAAGTGTGACTTTACTGTTTTCGTTTGGCTAGTTATTCGTACAATGCGGATTTTACGCGTTTATGACAAAAATTGGTAAGCACGATTTAAAACAGTGCACATATGAAAACGATTTAATGGCACCTTGGTTTCAGCTTAATAAAATAATTAAGAGAAGAAACGAATTCTTATTCCGCTCCTGTGTCTTGCAATCAATTCAAACATTTTTGTAGAAGTCTGATAATTGGATTATTTTATTTATAGAGAAACTAATTTTAGTAATGGTTCTATTATCTGACGCATTTAAACCACCATTTTTATTTAAAATGGGATGGGACCAAGCTAACGCAAGCTAAGTACTGGTATTCTGTATGTATTTATCTACAAAGAAGCTCGGCTTCTCATTTTTTCCAGCAAAAAAATCGTCCCTGAACGATCAAATGAAAAATCCGTCACCGAGGAACGTCAACGGCGCGCATTCGAGGAAAACATATTCTCTATTCCCGAAAGAATTTGCTCGGTGCGATATGTGGACACATGAAGGCACGCATTCTTGCTCGAACAAAAACAGAAAAAAAGAAAACAAATCGCGAAAGCTACAAGCGATACCGCTATCGGACGAAGCGGTATCAAAAGTGGGAGGAACGATGACGCCGTCGGGATCGAAAATCGCTGAGGAGGAGGGCCGAGAGACGCTTCCGCCGATGCCGAAGAAGAAAACGAACTCGTGCGTCCTTTCTTTCCTTTCTTCGTGATGTGTTCACGAGGCTGACTCACTTTGGTCCTCAGCTGGATGTATCGTGGCACAGGATTCCCTCTCTACATGGGAAATCTGCATACCGGCCGCAGCTTAATCGCGTTCCTCCGGATCGTAAACGCGCCACGTATATAACCGATGCTCGGTCAATCTGCTCTCCCAATCGCGACCTAAGCCTCGACCAGAACGGAAATACCACCGACAACACTGACAGAACCATCATCGGCTACCATGTGGACCGCGCTCTTGGTGAGAACTCCTTTCTTTCATCCCTCGCGAGCCCGAATATTCACCCGGAACGATTTCATTCCTGTTGGACGTTACCATAATCGCGTGGAAATTAAGCGATTTAACCGAAAAACGTTTTGCGCACCTGGATCAACTTCCTCGCGGGGTTTTGACGCGCTTTAGTCCCCTTCGACACCTATCTAGTGTACTTCTAGATGATTTTTTTAAACACGCTTCATTTATTTTTACACGGTTTAGGTGCTTGTACAAGATTCTTTTTAACACGGTTTATCAATATGTTTAATGTACTTCTACAAGATTTTCTTAAACGCGTTTCATTCATTTTCACATGATTTTCAACGCGCTTCAATTTACTTCTACAGGGTTGTCTGTTTAAACATGTGATACGTCATCAAAGTTGCTCAAATAAGAGCTTGAAATAGTGTAGCACAATATTCGAGAGTATTTATTTTTCTGAAAAACAAATGGAAGCCTATTAT
>CM052116.1:4021479-4037652 GCA_028454245.1 Halictus quadricinctus | reverse complement strand
GCGATCACTGTCGACCCTAATAAAATTTTTCAATTAATTTTCAGCTGTTGTTCCTGATCTCGTCGTTCGACATCGGAACCGCGAGAAGCCGACAGTTGGATCCCACGGATCCGATTTTGGAGGACGTGGAATCTGCTCCGGCACGACTTCCGAGGAAATTCAGCGAGAACAGCCGCACCATGAGAGTGTACATTGCAAATCAGACTAACTTCGATGGGAAAGTGGAGAAGATCCGTATTAACGCCGACGAGGACTTTATTGGACCCCAAGTGTACGGGATGTTGAAGAAGTATCTGGAGAACAATGGCCGCGTTCCGGTAGAAAAGAACGCCGACAGAGAGGTCGATTCTGCGCCGAGAGTTGTCAGAGCGGTGAGTTGACGTTGACAATGCGTCCTTAAAGTGTGAACTGTTTATCAAACCTCTCATTTCATCCCCTCCTAAAATGACCTGAGCAATCACCCCTAAAAGGATGCACATTTTTGGGACGCCCTGTACAATGAAAATATTAAAGACAGTCGTTTCTTGAAGCGGGTGGGAAGTTTCGGAAGTGGCCTAAGCAAAGAATAATTTTTCACCTCGTAGATCGAGGCCTATGGGAAATCTAAGGAGCATCTCGCGACCAACGGAGAGATCGAAAGGATGCAAGAATCTCCCGTCGCGGTGGGACATCAGACAAGAAGAGTCTCGGAATCGAGAATAGCGAGATCCATCGACGCGACAGCGAAACCGGAAGTGGCGGAAGATTCGAGGAAAGATTCCGGAGACTTGGAGGCCCAGGACGCGAAGGTGTTCAGACCTTTGTTCGTCTACAGGCAACAGTTGGCGAAGAGGCAGCATCGTGGCAATTACGCTTACGGCTACCGAACGTACAGGCCTAACTATTATCATCAACCTTACTACCAGGCTTACTGAAATCCTTTCACCCGATGACGTGTGCGTCTTTAACTGTCCGCAAGAATCGTCGAAATCCCGTAGACGTCGACGGGGAACGATTTAACGGCGCGAGAACTTCTTTTCGAGTCGTAACGAAGCATCGAATCGATCGCCGCGACAATTAAACCGCGAATGTTTATGCGAATTCTCGCTACAGCCGACCGTATCTCGGAGGAATCGAATTGGTAAAAAACTCTATTAGCGATAACGGATTCCACGGATATTAAAATAAACCATCAAGCGTGCCGATTAATGATCTAGTGCCGCCTCTCGAACTCAAGGCTGGCATTCTAAGCACATTGTTCTCTGGCATTTTTTCTTTTTTCAATCATAAATATGAGGACATTTTTATCAAAGGTTTAGTCGAATATTTTATTGGTACACTTAAACCGGGGAAGGTCCAATTTGGTGTTGAATTAGTTTTTAAAAACCGCCTTTTTTCATTTCAAAGATGATTAAGCCGATCACAAATGCATAAACATTCGTGCTCTTAACCGATTGAACCGCCGTTTCTTTTGTGCCATAAAAAGATCATTCTTTCTGGTGCTCTGGACGTCGTTTCACCCGTATGAGGATGACAATGTTTGAACCGACAGTTGAAAAATTGATTATCATGCGAAAATATTTATTGAAACGATCCGTCTAAAGTTCAGAAGCGTAGAGAGGATTAAAATAATCAGTAGCGTAATACATTTCGGTTTATATAGTTTTACGTGTATTGAGACGAGAATGGAAATGCTGCAAAGATTGCGAGAACGACGATTCGCAAGGTAGGGTGGATTAAATATTAATCTCGACGATTGATACCAAAAAGTATTTTAGAAGAAGGAATTCTTGAAAGTGTGTTTGTACGTTTTTGTTGTTACTCTGTATATGCGCTAGTATAACAAACAATAAACTGTAACGTGAAACACATGTTTAGTCGAACAAAATGACCACAAGAAGTAAAAAATTCTTTGAACCCGTAACATTTTTGTAAATACGCTCTTATAAAAATACCATAAGAGCCGTAGCCGATAAATAATTCTTTTTTCCAACGAAATACAGTCAATTATAAAAATCAATTTCAGCTACTAAATGCAGTGTATAATAAAACAAAAACAGGTGAGGAACGAGATCTCCCGATTCTTCGACCCAGGATACGTCATCGAGTCTCGTACTTGACAAATTTATGATGTTGTAATACTCATCGATAACCCTCGATTATCCGGTATTGATCATTTTTCGTCATCCTGAAAATTTCCTGTTTTTTTCTGCTATTTTAATGCGAATAGTGCAACGCGAACAAAATGTCTTCAACCCTAACCATTAGGAAGCGAATAGACAGTACCAGTTTCACAAAACTGATCGACACAAATCAGGTTTGCGAAGGCATCAAGAGGTAATTAACTACTTCGAATTAGAATTAGAGTTAATCGTTGGTACAGTTCGAATGACTTGAACCTTGTAGTGTTCGTAAATTATACCTAAAAAGTAGGGCTGTGCGAGAATCCGAAATATCGGGTCAAAATTTTTGGGAAATCCGATACTTTCGGGAATCTCGAATTTTTCGGGAACCCGACCCGACCTGACCCGACTCGCCCCGACCATTGAGGCCCTATATTCCCGATATTTCGGGTTCTCGCACACCCCTACTAGAAAGTTATATTCCAGATTAAAGTCCGCAGTTTAGGTATAATAAGCGCCAGATTTTCTGCGCAGATCCAGTAAAATGTTGTCGCTGATGAACTCGGTGTCCGTGTGTCTGCTGAACGCGTTGGACATTTTACTTTTGATCATCATCACGCCGTACATATTCTGGCAATGCGCCTCCGCAAACGATCGCGTGAAGATCATCTTCCGCGCCATCGTGGAGGTGAGCCTCCCGATAACAAAGTTCAATCGGCGAAACGCGATTGCGAAGATTCGTGCCGCGTGCAGTTTATAACTCATCGAACGCCGTATAATTTATGGAACAGGTCACGTTGGAATTGCTGATGTGGGTGATCTTCGCCGGCGTGTCCGTATTGATGACCACTACGTTCCTACTCGGGGACACTCGTTTACGGAATAACGACACCGAAAAAATGCAGCACCAAATTAACACGCGAAACGACGACGGGGACAACTGTAGAGTTCCGGACTTCTCGGATTTTTCCTGGGAACCGGAAGAACAGGCGATCTGCAATTGATCGCCAAGAATACTTTTTTCAACTGTTTTGTCACAGCTTTTTTCTCGAAACGTGAATTGGGAAGAGCAAAGGAAAAAGTCAACTTTATAAAATGTATAAAGTTAATATTAAAATTTATTGTTACTGTACAGAGCAGTTTGTACAACAAAGAGAATGATAGCATTCTTGTCTGAAGCACTCTTCAATGAAAAAATAAATTTGTATTCTTTTGAACAGTATATTTCTATTGTATGTAGTTATGCTTTTAGGGACTTCGAGGAAGTACCGTGCGTAGACTATATTTTCTATTTTCGAACATTCAATTTCCACATAACTGAGCAGTGATAAAAGGTGAAAGTCTACAAGGGGAAAGTTTACGCATGGAAGGATTTCCAAACTGTCTGGAAAATTCGGGAAAATACCTTTGTTATCTGTACTGCTTGAAATATATATAAGGAGATGGCCGATATCCGAATATTACTCCGTCCCGGTCATTCGAAAGAGACTGTCCAGCGAGCATGCGGTTATTAACGACAGTCCTCGTCCTCGTAAGTTTCAATTTGCACGCAACCAAATTTTATAATACTAAACATTCTTTTTAAAAAACATCTTTTGATCTTTATAATTTTTTGCAACCGTACGAAAGATATTTCTACAGTTTAAACTAGCTTCGCCGAACGATACAAACTTGTTGTACCGAGACAATGAAAACATACGTGAAAACAATGACACCGAGAATGAGGAAGAGTGTGTAACAAAGATTTTTCCTAGGTCAGCCTGACAATGGCGTCGTCGCGTGGCTACAGCATGAGGCAACCGAACGACCTCACCGTCAACGAGAAATTTCCCAATGACGTGCGCACGGCGGTCCACGATCATGATCCGACAGAGCCCGTTATACTGAAAAAAGCAGCGGTCGAGGCTGCGACCCCCATTGCTACGGCGATCCTCGGCATCCTGAGGGAGATCGAAGTCATCGACAGCCGAATCGTGGACGCCGTCATCGATTTAACGCTAACCCTGCCGAAGGCCCTCAAGGCTGCGGCTTTCGAATTTATCAAAACGTTCGCGAGAAAAGCAATATTTCTGTTCGCTGAATTACCGATCGATGCTGCCACCGGTCTAATGGAATCGCCGTTGTTCGACGTCGCGATGGACATCTTGCTACCATTTTCATCGGACGAACAGTCTCGCAAAGATTGCTTGAACGTCGAAGACACGGGGAGAGGGTAGCTTTACACAAATACGGGACTATCGAAAAAATAAATTATTCTCCATTCTCAATAAACTTATTTTTTACCATTAAGTCATCGTACGATTTGCTCTACCTTCAAAAAATCTACTTACATTCTATAGCGCAGGAATGTAAAAAACATATTTCGAATTTAAGCCACAGTATTTTATACAACGGAACAAGTATGTTAATTGTCTATTGTTTCCGTGTACATGTAATCCGTTTAAATTTCAGTCATGAACACTCTTTGTGTACTCTTCCGTCACTCTTTACTTTAGTAATGTTTGTGATATAACTGGAACAACTTTGAAATATTACTTTATCGACGATTTATATCTTTTCATTGTATTTTATACTTGTGGGAAGAAATAAACACTATATACTAACCGCGATCATTATGCCTTTAATCGTGGAAAGATCCATCGATAACAATGTTAACGCTTCAACTACCGGAAACCTGTTAATGGGCTCGTCAATGGCTGCGTCGTACCTGAAGGTAATAATTTTCTGTTAAATAATAATCTCGAAAGAAGTTATTCCATTGTATTAATTTAAACAATTTGTTCCTTCAACGATGAAATTTCTGTCGCTATTGAACAATTTATTAAAAAACTGTCGATTATTTAGCTTCGATCTTTGAGCATGTTGGTTAAGAATATATTAATTAAGTGCGTGTTGCTACTTAAAGAAATCTAGTTTCTATACAATGTCTTCGTTTTTTACAATTCAAAAGTTTGCTGACCCGCACGGACCTTTCGTGAGACAAACATTCGACGAGCCACGGTTTCCGGCATAAATTACAATAAATCACGCTGACTAGGCGCGATAATCAATTTATTTCCTTTGTTACGTGAAGCTTCGTTTCACGAGTATTCGTCGAGCCGACACCGAATCGCTGTTCCATCGATCGCAGCTCTCCGACCAGGTATAGTTTCTTAAAAAAAAAAACTTATTTCACCAAAGATAGAAATTAAAAGCAATACCGAAGACACTCCACGGTATTTACTGACCGAAATTGCTTTTAGGACTCGAGTACACAAAGACACAGACGTTTCGTCAGGATCCAGCAGTTCCGATCTTGATCGGTACCGTTGACGACAGAGCCTTGCCCTTTGGCGCTTCTTCAACGGTAAGTGAATTACATTATTACATCATTGGCCTTGATCATCGAGCGTCCATCAACGTGACGGTATTGCTCCTTGACACGACGACGCCTCCTTGAAATGTACGAAGTCCCTCGAACACACTCGATTCTATTTCAATCGGTCGGGAAGAATCTTTTTCACCGATCTCTTGGACATTGCTTTCCAAAGATTCGAACTGCAAAAGAACAAGTTAACAAGATTAAACGGAAATCTGTAGGATCACGGATCTTTCTGAATTCATCCCATTCTGATTTTTATAATCCATGAAAACAGGAATTCACGTAAAAATCCGTGGTCTAATGAAATTTAAAACAATGATAGAAATTGGTGTTGCAAAGCTAGGATTTTTCTTTGAATTTTCTTTGAGTCCGTTTAAACCGAAATGGAACTTCTTTAACGAGTCGATTGTGAAATCAAGAATCAGAGAAATTAGATGCAGTAATAATATAAATGTTATCTAATAATAAATGCTAATAAGTCAGAGTTCAACAACGATTGTTTTCGTGTGCGCGATTTCCCAGATTGCGAGCAAATCCCACATCAGAAACGCAATAAAACCAGTGTTTCTTTTTTCCTCGTTCGACACGCCGCAGTTTTATTACAGTACTCACAGCCGAGACATTCTACGACAAAGCGTGCTGTCAGTAGACTGGTTAGTGTATCAGGTTGTTCTTGGTACTGTTGTTCTCACCTGATAGTTTGTTATAGAGTGTATACGAATCTTTGTATAAAGCTTGAATTTCTCGAATTTTTGTTTGCCAGAAAATGAAGGGACTCATCGCTGTATTTCTGCTGCTGTCGGTAGCGGAAGGCAAACATTTCTGGAGACATTGGGGGCTGCCTCCAGGACATTCGCATTTCCATCCAGGTCAAACTTTTGGACCACAAGTATGTCCGCCAGGACAAGTACAAACGTGTTCACCACCGCCACAATCACAATTCCCACCTGCCGGACCACCACCATTTTCACCACCTGGTTTTGGACCAGGCAATCAGGCTTTCCCGAATTGGAATCAGCAAACACAATTTCAACAAAACGACAATTCCAACTCAGCCGGCATCGGCAAGGCTGAATGGGTTTGCCGAAACTCAGCAACAGGAGACATGGTATGATTTGCGTTATACTCCACAAAATTACCTCAGTCACAATTGAACGTAACCAACGAGCCTTTTCTTACAAAACCTAGTGAAAAAACTAAAATTGTCGATTTTTTAACAATGTCTACCTTTCACAATGATCTCCATAAAGTTGCAAGTTTCTCTCACGGTTTTACGTTGAATGGAAAACAAAGGTGCCAATATAATACAACTTTAAACATAGTAAACTTTTATTTTTCATGAATTTAAATTCTTCATCGTTTGCAGATGATTATTGTTGGCATTAATGGGCCACCGTCTCAAACCGGACAAAATCCGGACGCAGAAACCATTATTAATGGAAATAATCATCACGGTAATCCTAATGATGGAAATCTCAACAACGGTGAACATGATCATAACGTGAACACATCTCCTCAGTCTAATTCCGACGAATCTTCCTATAATCACCATGGTGAAGGTCTCATTGACGTTAGAATAGGGCAGTAAATACGGGATGTAAGCGAACATTCTTAGAAGATGTACGAGGTAGCCGATAAGAATCAAGGAGAAAAAAACAATAGCCAACCTTCTGTTCTTAAACTTTTCTTATTATAAATCGTTTGTACTTCAGTTTTTGTTTTTATAATGAACCAATTCGAACTGCAAACCAATAAAGTTAAATGCACAAATATAGAGTATATATTTCTTTATATATTAAATCATAATTAAAGTATTTCTTTAATCTCTATAGCCTTCAGTCTCGTTACACGCATACGCAATGTTTATATGTATTACATCTACATATACAGAGCAGACCGGACGTACGGAAAATTTAATAACGATATAACACAAAAATAAATATAACAAAACGAACATAATATTCTCGACGAACTTTAGACTTAATTAAACTTCTTAAAAAAATTCGTAAGTAAAATAACAGGAGATAATATCGTACAAGAAAGAAAGACGGTATAAATACATTAGGAAACATTTCTTTACATGTCGAACTTTGCTACTTTATCTACCCGTTTCTGTAAAGAAAATAAAAAACATATTTGTGAATCAAGAAAATAACACCTTGAATTACCACACGAACAGTTGTATGAGATCTTACCGAAACTTCACGAGTAAAAGTCTGAGTAGCCTGTACACTTTGCGACACAAGAGGGTATCCCTCTATTTGTATACCTTTTTCTGCAATGTATTTTAAAGTTTCATTGGCAACTGCATTTACTGTATCCCTGTTCAATACAGTATTATTACTATAATATGGACAGCTAAAAATAATAATCAAAAATTTATGTACACCATTATTTACAAGAAACTCTAATTCATGGTGTTTATGATTTTGTTGTACCCCGAAATGTCATTAAAATGGTCAGCTCCTCGGATTACTTGTTCACAAATGTAGCACATCATCATTCCACACGTACAAGTAATTTTATTACAACCATCACTTTTAAAATAAGGTTTTTTGCACTGATGACACTTCCGTACGAGAGCCTCTGTCATTTTTTCTTCCAATAACAATCGTGCTTTGCTTTTATTTGTGACCTCTTCGCATTTTAATGGCACGTGATTTAACGTTTTACAAAACCTATAGTTTCAAAAACGAAAAACAATCATATAATGAATGGCACAAAGATAAAAAATGTTACATAAAAGATATAAGATCCTATATTAATGAGAAGTAATAATACATTCCTCATGCTGAACTTACCTACATGATTCTTTCATACAATCAGGATCTAAACATCTAAAGACTTTGTCTTCGGGTGGTGGAATACTGGCAAAGGAACAGAATGGACATGAAACCAAGCCTTCCAATTCGGCAGCCATGACCTCCGTCTCTTGTTTTTTACTAAGAAGGACACTAAACTGTGTTGGTGGTAACGCTTTTTGTAAAGTCGAACAGCTAAATATCTCGTTACAGTTCAACGAGAAACATTTTATGTGCGCGTTTCCCTTTCCCAATTCTACTTTCACGGCGACATTAATACAGGTCTTACAAAATATATGTCCATCGTTACATGTAAAGCATTTCGATGGCATGCATTCATTGTCATAGCAATTCTCGCATATCCATAGTTCGTTATTTTTCTATCGAGTATATATACAAATTAAATTTATTTTAATCTGTGTATACATATAATAGGATCCCCCCTAAGACTTTATTATTATATGGTAAATGTTGCAAACACAATTTAGGTGGTCTTAGAAGAAAAATATCGTAAATAAAAAATTCTCTTATGATCATTGTTTCGAATTCTTTTTTGCCAAATGTTAATTTTTATGACATGTCATAACCGTCTCAACATTATTTCTAATTTTTTTTTTTTGAATGTTCAAAGTTACTTCAAGATCGTAAATCAGATATGCCACAAGATTCAATAAGAGAATATGCTCTCTGGCAGAAATATATTGATGACAAAAAAAATTCCAAAAGGATCATCATTAAAAAGAAATTTGAATTTATGGATCTCCTCTGTTGAAACTATTCAAACTGGTTTAAAACATTTTCCATGTCATTAAAAGTAAAAGTGATACTTAGATGTACAGTCTATTATGAAACACCTTGCATAGTTTTTATTTAAAAAATGTATTACCTTTAGTTTCTCGAATTCTTTGGTTTCCTTGTCCTTTATCCTATTCATACAATCCCTAATTTGTACTTTATGTAATATAAATGCACATTCTTGTAATAAAGGTATATTATATATTGTATTAAGTTCCACAGTATTAGGCGATCTGTTTATGTCTAATATTTGTGCAGTTAAACTTAAATTATATTTCTGCTCTTTATAATGTTTCTGCAAAATCGTCTCCTACAAATTTAAAAATTGATTTCAAATTCTGAATTCATACATTATGGACAAGATATGACTTTTTTAACATACTGTGAGATCACTGTATCTTGATTGTAAGAATTCAATGGCTTCACTATTGTATTTACACTGTCTGTTTACATTTTCAAAATGCTGAAATGGATCTGGAAATAGCTCTAGAAACATTTCCACATTAAAATTAGGAAAATATTGCTTTTGATAGTTTGAAATTTTCATTCTCCTCAACTTCTCCTTTTTTGTAATATATGTAGGATTGTTACATTGGGTTTCTATAAAATCAGTTATGGCATTTTGATTGCCTTTCATGAATTGCACAGCTCTCCTCAAGTATGCTTCATCTGCTTCAGGAAATATGCTGAGCAAAGCAACAGCCTGTTGGTTCATAATAGAAGTTTGCTCTTTAAAAACGCGTTTATGGTTCTTTCTACTGGGACACTCTCTCCTATGTTCAAGTAAGTAGTTTACTAAGTCTTCCAGCATGTTAACTATATCACCGTCCTTCTCAAGATATGTGAAGCATAAATTTTTAATGTAATCCTGATCAATGCTAGGAAACATGGATAGTAAATTATTATATGTTGGTTCCACGAATCGAAATAGAGCATTTTCTTTTTCTTGAGTAGACTCCTTTCTTTTCTCATCTCCAGATACTTGTTCTATTGGACTTGAACTATTAGGTATATTCAAATTATTTGGTCTATTATATGTAGTATTAATAGATGTTTCGTCAGATTTCTCATCATGTATGACATGGAACTGCACTGATGATGTAGCTGAACTTTCTGTCGATATTTTGGTCAATGGTAATTCTATATTATTCGTATGATTATCACTCAGAGCATCTACTGTGTCCATTGGTAAATGATTTGATATATTACAAGATGAGACAGTATTTGAATTTTTGCAAGTTGCAACAGTTGGTTCATTTCCAAATAATAACTCTAAATTTTCAGATCCTCCACTAATGGATGTATTATCACTTGAATATTGCAAGTCTTCAGTATCATATCTAAATAAACCACACACTTGCTTCTTGTCTTTATATTGTTTATTCTTATTTCTATTTGTATCAGCAATATTCAATACTTTTAACTTATTGTTTTTCTTAATAAATTGTGAGATATTCATGTTAGAATGTTTGAACTTTGAATGTAAAAAAAATTGTCTTATACTGTTCCGTACAGGAAAGTTGACATGTCTAAAATCTACAGCATTCTTCTGTTTCTTTATGTTTTTCACATATTCTAAGTAATCCATATATCTATTCAACTTGCCCTGTTTGCAATTGCTTGTTGTATTTCGTTCAAATGCGTTTTTTCCTATAGATATCCTTCTTTTCTTACATTCATTACCTTCGCATTTTTTTGTATATCTTTCTTTCACACCTGAAATTGTATTGAGATTTAATTTTGCTGGATGCAATATTCCGTTTTGAATTCGGGGAACTGTATTGCTTTGTATTGATATAATATTATCTTTCCTTTTGGGTATAGCTCCCGTATTTTTAAAATTGCTACTATCATTCAATAGTACAATATCTTCATCTTCATCTTGGACTTGAAAAACTGTAATGTCTTGCATTGCTATTGTTCCGTTATTTCGATTTTTGTTTTCAATTAACATCACTTCATTATTTTCGAAGAAAGTATCTGTACGGTCACCAGTTGAGAATTTGGAAGGATCTGATTTACAATCTCTAATAGTTTTCTTATGTACAAACTGACGCAATGCCATTGGTCTCTTACTTGGTAATAAATCCCAAAGAGCGAGTAATACACGATTTTCTGCAAAGTGATTTTTACGCAAAGCTGCAAATATTTGTCTGTATTTGAATTGAGGTAATAGACTATGAATTTTTAAAGCCTCTTCCTGTAATTTATTATCAGAGTACTGAGATTCCTTTTTATTAAAATCTTTACTGCAACCTGGCAACGGATCACTTTCACATTCTGCAACATCTCTTTGTATTTCGTTAGAGAGCACCGAAATTTCGTTCTCTTGTTCATGATACCTTTGTACAGAATCTAAATTATTATTGGGGTCATTATTGTTTTCTTCAAAGATTTCTATATCCACTACAGCACATGGTGTAGTATCATTACTTATAGTTGTATTATCACTTATATGATCACTTATAGTTGTACTATCACAAAATTCTAGGCTAGCATGTAAAGGTGCAGATTCTGGAGATTTAACAGAAGATAATTCCCATTCCTCTGCATAATAATTATTGTCTACATCAGAATCACTGGAATCTATATCAATGCATATTTCGTTTGAGTTTAATTGTTCTACGTCCATTCCTTCCATAGTTGTTTCACGTTTAAATGTTTTGCTGATTTTGCTTAGTCTGTTAGAAGGTACAACTAAGTTACGTTGAAAGTTACAATCTACGGCATTAAATGTTCCAAGAATCGTTTCCGTTGCCAATTGAACTTTTTTTCCAACATGAGAAAGATGCTCTCTTAGGTCTTGAGCATTGATAACGAAATTCTCACACATCTTGCATCTGCGAAAAAAATAAATTAGACTACAATAAATATCAGTACAAAAACACCATTTCATGGAACAAAAAATTTATTACACTCAAACCACTGTATTTCCTCTCCTTACTGTATTGTTCGTATTTCGACGAACAAATCTTTTACTATTGTCACCGTGCAAACTGCAGTAGCTAAAACAGTAAAGAACTTTCGATCCTCGTCAATGTAAATGACAAATGACTGTTGGAGAATTCATATTATCGTTAAACAAATGGTATGTAGGAGGTATCCAAGGTATCGTACGAAACATTTGAATATCATTATTAGAAAAACTGGAATTCCCTTATAGAAATGATACAAAACTCACCAAAAATATACATAATGTAACTAGTAACTATTACATTAATGTATTATATAGGTCCGGAATATTTTCATAACAATCCCACGTAATATCTTCAGCGAACCAAAAACAATATACACATATTTATATGCTAATGACCAATGGATACATTGGATATGTACATACATACATATACACTTATTGTGGCCTCTGTGTGGTATTGTGTCTGTGTATATATCGAGAATTTCAAAATGAGTGATCTATACAATCGAGATCACTATTGGCAGGGTTAACAACACCACATCGACATGTAACAAGAATTTTGTAGAGTTTTTTAATTTACGTGAACACTAGTAAACACACTGGAACACACTAGATCAAAGAGTAGGGATACAACAAGTGGCGACAGTCCGGGCGGTATCTTTGACGTCGATCATTCGACTGTCCCTTTAACTTGGTTGTACAAGCACGCGGGAAATTTAAATCAACTGGATTTAATATTCTTATTTTATGTCAATATCTAATAATTACAAAACTATTCGTGTTAATTTATAGTGTAGTATTTATTAAAATTTGTTTTCGATGTATTTATATTAATTTTACATGTTTGAAAAGTTGAAAAAGAAGAATTATAATAAGATCATACTGTAGAAAATATATTTTATGAATATCCATTACGGATATATTACAAAAATGTTTATGACAGATAAATTAAAAACAAATACGTTTCAAATAAATTATTATAGCTTACATTGGAAAGATATTACAAACAATATATATATTTATAATTTTAGCCTCTTTTAAAACATACAACGGGACTTGGTAAGAATTTTCTTATCTATTCATACTATCATTCTTGCATACCGTTATTTCCTCATACAAATATTTCCAACTTTAATATTTTGAATATAATAGTAATAATAATAAATTTATTTTGTCAGCCTCTGGGCCATGAAAAGGGATTCGGTTTACAATAATGTTTCCTTAACGTCACATGTTCATACAATTATTTAACAGAGTCTCTGTATTTACATAATTATTCCCCTAAAAAGGTGGTACTGATTTATAATAGAGGGCGCTACGATAAAAGTAGAAGCATTTTAGAATACATTACCAGAGAGGAAATTTCCTCCCTGATATTACCATCTGGAACAACATAACCTTAAAGGGTGCCTTGATAACCCGCTGTCGGCGGATGAACTGTCAATTCCGGTGCATTTAGACAGAGCATTTCGTGCCGTGCCGTTCGTCAGATATCTGGGAAATTCGTGTCGACTGACCAGAGTCCACGAATTTCCAAAAATCTACGTACATAAGTAAACTTCCTTGGTAATTTTTAAATAAGTGAATTACTTTTAATGTGCGACCGCACCCGTTTTTGAACGGTAACGTGCGGTGATTCATATACAGAGATAATTCACGGTTGATCGAACACCCATTCGAACGATATCGTATGTAAATTCGTTGAACCGTTTGTGAAAATCAGTGACAAGATGACAGAAGTACATAACTTAGGTGTTGATGCTATCAGCTGTCACGCTTGGAATAAAGACAGAAAAGGTATGACATTCATTTATTCAGTAGTGAGCTTCTTTAAAAGTGAATGAATATCTTTAATCTGTTCTTTATAGAAGTGGCTATCTGTCCAAATAATAATGAAATACAAGTTCACAAGCGTACCTCAAGCGGTTGGAAATTGCTGCAGAACTTCCAAGAGCATCATATGCATGTCATGGGCATTGATTGGGCACCAAATGCTAATCGAATAGTAACTTGTTCAGCAGATAAGAATGCGTATGTTTGGACACAAGAAGAAGATGGAAAATGGAATCCTACATGGGTTGTTTTAAGAATAAACCGAGCTGCAACATGTGTAAAATGGTCTCCATTAGGTATATTTTATATTTATTCTAATTTAAATTAATTGCACAGTGAAATTATCTTTAAATCAATTTGCTGATTAGCTGTATTTTGTCTTGTAGAAAATAAGTTTGCTGTTGGATCAGGAGGTAGAATAATAGCTGTGTGTTACTTTGTCTCCGAGAATAATTGGTGGCAATGTAAGCATATAAAGCGTCCATTGAGGTCCACTGTAACTACAGTCGATTGGCACCCAAACAACAAAGTTCTTGTTGCTGGATCTACCGATTACAAAGTTCGTGTCTTCAGTGCATTTATCAATGACATGGAAGATGCACCAGGCTCTAGTTCTTGGGGTCAAAGCAATACTTTAGGAACATTACTTGCTGAATTCCAAAATACTCCTAATGGAGGTAGATCTCATCATATTCTTCTTATTGGTCTAAATATTATTTATTTTTATCTGTTACTTGGTTTGTTTCTTGTATACAGGGGGTTGGATACATTCTGTCGCATTTAGTCCATGTGGTAATAAAATATGTTGGGTGGCACACAATTCATCTATATGTATCGCTGATGCGACTAAAGGAAATGCAGTCGTACGATTGTTCACAGAGCATTTACCATTTTTAAGTTGTGTTTGGATGGGGTCCAATTCCATTGTTGCAGCGGTATTAATATTAAAGTTCTCAATTCCTAAATACAATAAGATTTTAATTTATGTAATAAGAGAAATTTGTTTATAAGAGATAATTTTATTTATTGCTTAGGGTCATAGTTGCATGCCCATGTTGTATTCCATTGACGACAACGGTCAACTGTATTTTGTATCAAAGTTAGACAACACACAGAAAAAAGAGGCTGCTGGCTTATCTGCTATGCGGAAATTTCAATCGTTGGATCGGCAAGCGAGAACAGATACAAACGATAATGCCTTGGATAGCATACACCAAAATACAATTAATTGCGTACGAAAAGTATCGGATAACGAATTTAGTACAAGCGGTTTAGACGGTCAGTTGGTAGTGTGGGATCTTAAGGTAAGTTTCAATAATGTACAGAGTGACCATTTTTCACACTGGAAAATTTTACAATTAATTTCTCTTTATCTTTCTTCTACCCTCTAGCTCCTCGAGAATTCCATTGCTGGGCTCAAGATAGCATAAGAACAATTTTTTTTATATCCTAAAGATGAATGAAGATATTACATCAAACACAAAGATGTATAAATGTTAAAACTGAAAAAAATATACAATTTCTCATTATGTCCCGTGGTATTCTCCTCTGAAGAAAATTATAGATTACTTCTGAATGAAGAAATAGCAATTCGATCTACATTCAAAATGTGGAATACATTTATCAGACTACCATCAGTGTAAGAAAAATAACAAATGGACTGCGAATCCTGGCGCAAATTTACTTATTATTAAATACTATGGAATTTTATATTTCATTCAGTTTATGATCCGCAGTCCAAATTTAAATTGTTCCAAGAGAAACATTATCATTTTATCCGAGTAAATTTCAGATCAGTGTCAATTGTCCTCATTTCCAACATATTATGGTTCCTTTCAAACTTTTTCTTTTCTATATGAGTAGAAGCAGTAGACGTAAAATAATTTTTGGCAATGATTTTCTTTGCTATAAACAACTTTGTGGCAAGTTTCTTTTACAAGTGCCCACTGATCCAGAGGTGTAGACGTAGATTCTTCCGATTAAACGAAGTCCGAACATAAGGTAAACCGGACTAATTTTACCGATTTAACATGGGGCAATCTACGTCTTAATTATGTACTTAAACCGATAGAAATAATCCAATTAACACCGTGTTAGGACTTGTTTTAATCGGAAGAATTTCGGCTATTCATTGGCATTACTACGATTGTAAAGGTAAGGCTACAATTACTAAAAATGAAATTTCCTTCATTGCAAGTTTAGTTTTTTTCAGTCGTGGCCTCTCGTTGAAACGCTGAGTCCCGACCGCCGCCGATGCTCAAGACACTAGGTCTATCTCGCTTCCGTTCGTTATACCGCTTCTCTAGCTTCGATTCTCTGCTCAAGTAATTTCTTGTGAAAGAAAGATGTCCTAATCAGAGATTG
>CM052116.1:3961983-4021379 GCA_028454245.1 Halictus quadricinctus | reverse complement strand
TGGCTATAGCTTCATCAGGGGGTCAAAGACACTGATATATAAACGTTGGGAGCATGATTCCTCTAAGAACCCGAAAACAAATAAATAAATTCGGAGAATTCAACGGCCAGGATTATGGCACGCGCCGTGAGGGGGGGTACCGGTGGACGATGGACCGGCGATGCCTTTCGGTTGAGAGGGTTGCATATCGTTAGGCGTCGCGTGGCGTACGGCGGGTCACCTGTCGACAGGCGTAAAGAGGTTCGCTTGTGCCTAGAAACTACACGGCACGGAATACGATCGCGTGGCCTGGGGCAGTGGAGGGAGGGGGATTATGGCAGCCGGACAAGTTCAGCGCTGCTATCGATTCAGTCTCGCGCAAACCACCCCCATGTGCCGAGCCCGTTGCAGCAGCTCCACCTTTTAGCTTTGTTTTCCGTTCGGTGTCATGACTGACACATAAACAGAGAGGGACACCGTGGTAAACGGTCCAGCCGCGGCGACGTGGTCCACGGCAAACGCGTCGCGTCCCGTGCAAACGTTGCCTCGCGTAGAACCGAGGGAAAAGGAGGCACGTTAAACGCCGATCGAAACGCGTCTAACCCTCGTTAGCCGATCAACGGTCGCTTATCGATTGCGCGCGTACTATTTCCCCCGTGGAGGCGTTCCGTCGTTCGTACGTATCGCAGTGAGCTGGTCAAGTTTCTATTCTATAAACCCGGGATCGGGTGCGAGACCAGATTATTCTGGAATTGTCGCGCGAGAGGGGAGGGTTCACGCAACCCCTGTTTTCCCCGAGCACCCTTGGTCGTCGCACACCTCCCGTGTACACCGCGTTGCGTCCTTCATTCACTCGCCGCCCGTGGCCCGCCGTTTAATCGTTCGAGAGTCATGCCAGCGATTAAAATAGATCTCTCCAGTGAAACGTTCCATCATCGATTCGCGTCGTAAAGAGCCCACCGCGCCGGGAGGGTTGCGTTTGTCGTTCGTCTCGTCGCGTCCCGGCGATGCGCGCGATAAATTTAGAAGGTTCCCCCGATATCCCCGTGGAAAATTAGCGATCGAATGCGCCTCTTCGCGGAATAACCGGGCCCCGGGACACGTTTGTGCGCGATATCGGGACGTCGCGTCGCGCGCGTCGACACAACCACCACCACTACCACCACCACCACGGGCTGTTGTGATTTCTGCCGCTCGGATATTATCGGATCGATGCATGCCCTGAACACGGCCCGAGGGAAAGAAACGGGAAAACGATCCTCGGCTCGGTGCGTTCTTCCGCTTGAATATGCGGCGCTTTAACCACGGCCACGCGGACCCGTGCTCGTCTTGACTACGAATCCAGGGTGAACAAAGGGAGTGCGCCTCCACCGCTTGAGAGATGTCTTCGATATCAGCACAGGGGGTCGTCGAAAGAGCCAGCGCCGAGTTAACCAAGAGAATCAACGGTCTGGGGCTCAAAGCGTCCAAGCACCATGGTTGGTAATATTGTCGATCCATTTTACATGTAACCCGCATCAAAATCGTTTGCAATTAACCCTTTTGCACTCTTTGAAACTCAATTTTTCTTCCGTCTTAGAATATTTTCATTTTATTCGTACGAAACTGATCCGATTTCCACATATAATATGTTTCATAATCTGTTGAATACAAATTTTGTAATGTAACAAATACATTGTAATAGTTTTTGTAATTTCTTTGAAATAATGCCACTACCATTTCTAGTGGTGCTTCAGAGTCACCACTCGAGTGCAAAGGGTTGATCGTCGAACACTGGAACTACCGAATTCGATTTTAGCATGCGAATTATGAAATTGAACTTTTCCATATTTCAACTTTTAACTGCACTCTGCATACGAATCTTTTCTACAGAAAAGAACCACCGAAGTGGGTCATTTCAACCCTTGTCGTAGTTCCAGTGTTAATACGAGTTATTTGCTCGTAACCCGAACGCAATCATTTACAAGTAACAATCTACCAGAACTTTTTTATTGCCACTGTGCATGAGAATGAATGAGTAGATTTTACAATTTTCTACAACAACACGTTTGCTTTCAGTAGAACTAGAAATCCCAAGTGGGACGTTTCAACCCCTCTGATAGTTCCACTGTTAATTCATTCGATTTGTTTTCATCCGAATTTTGGAATTAACATTCTAAATTATTGTTAACAGTGCACTGGGAGATTGACGCTAGAATTTTCATTTTAATGACTAGGCGTATTGACATCGGGACAGCGCGTGCAATTTCTATAGTTGTAAACAAATTATTTCATTATTCGCATAACGAAAGAATTGCGTTTTTCTTTAAACACTTTTTGTTAGGAATTGTAAAAATGCATTTCTTCGGATCTTCATTAACTTCTGTTCCACTGTCCATCGTGCACATAAGCGAATCAGTATGTTTTATAAATTCTCACATTTTAACCCCTCTGCTAGTTCTAGTGTTAACGTAAATTTATATTGGGTGTAACTAATAGCGCTCAACTTTGATTTAAATCGTTCGATTAATCACTTTCGAACGCATAATTTCCACTGCCATTTATAGGATAATTTTAGTTGTTCATACTTGTGTGCGTACTTTGAACCTCGTCTAGTACGTTCGCGTAAAATTACGCAGCTTACAGTAACTATACGAATACTGATGTAAAGAAATAAATGTAGGAACAACCATAATTGGGTCACTCGTATTCCGCATTCGGGAGTTAAAAATGGCCGTAACGTGTGGATTTAACTCTATCCCAGATTGAACACAGCCCTATGGTCATTCTCATCTTAATCAACTTTTAGATCACGTCCAACCCCGGCACGAATCATATTGAGTTGGCCGAATCAACGTAGCTCGTATTGATTCTAATCGAATCAACCTAGTATCGCGTCGGGGCCTAATTAATTTCCATTTATGAAAACAAGCTGAGGATCTTTACGCGTGTAGAAACATTTTTGTTTTGTTTCACATTAAAAATTATTCTGTAAAATAAACCAAAGTTTTCATAAAATTTTCCACGGGAATGGGAATAACAGGTCATTTATCTAAAATAAAGTAATTTATTTAAAATAAAATTGATATAGAAAAATCAATCTGCTCCTCGCACCGATATGAGACAACTGTTCCATATGGCTTATCAGGACGGGATAGCATAAGCACGTCGAACCGAAACCCAGGTAGCATATCGTTGAGATTACCTGTGCGATTCGTAATCAACCTAAGACGCCGCTTTTCGGACACAGCGAAACCGAAGTACGGGTCTTAACTCCGACCCGAGTAGGTTCGAAGCAGAACCTAACCCACCCCCGTGTCAGATTCAATTAGCGTAAGACAAATCCCCGGCTCCGTTTTGTCCTTACACAGCTCGAAACCCTAACAGGATCCTAATTCTAATCTCACCGAATTTCGAACGACGCATCCGCGGCCGGGGCCGGCCTGCCTCGAAATCAGATTCAATCGATGAAACCCAAGCCTAAGAACCCTCTAACTCGATTCCGCACTGTACTTGGCGAAATCCGAAGCGACGCCTGACCGAACACCGGCATGATCTTAATTCTGATCAAACTCAAGCCTAACTTATGCTTGGGCGGATCCGATCCGGCCCTGACCCGACTCTAACAGCACTCATGCATAATCCACACCTAACCCAGTTTAACTTAAATTCTCGACACTTTTCCCTCTCGGTTTCTATTGCGCTGCATTATTTCGAAGGATTTTAATATGCCCGAGCTTGCCGATCCACTTCTCCCATACTGCAAACAGACTCGCAACCCTACCAGAGAACTTCGGCCAACCATCATCGCGTTGCGCGGTCGCTGGATTTTATGTGTCCGTAACATTTCCGGTCTCCTGGTACTCGGCACCGTAAAAACTCTATAAAGTTCAGTGAAATCTGCACGTTTAACACTAAACCTCCCACGGTCAAATGACCGGTTTTCTATTTCACAATTACTGAAATTATAAACATTCATTTATGGAGAATAGTGGAATCAATTTCCTTGTCCAACCATTTACTATATTGAAAATTACGAACAATCTTAATAAATTTAGGGTTGCCATTTTTATGAGGCAATATTTACCAGATACTGTTAATGCTCGGTAGGTTTAGCGTTAATCCTCGTGCGTCCTCGGAGTGAAAATTCGCCCATTATTATTGCAAAGAATGAAAATATTTTTATTTTATGTTTGAACATTTGAATGAGAATATTTTATTATTTTTACGGAAACTGTAAACTGATTAATCCCTTTCTGCCTGTGTCGTGAGACATATTTTTTAAAAAATCTGACACTGCAAATGAAATATATTTTGTTGGTTTAAAGTGTACAACAAGAATGGGCGAATTATTGTCCTATTATTCAACTATTTCTTAGGTATGAGGGTTAGTACGATTCTGCAATACGAGCACATACAAAAACCATGATCATCTGATCATTATTTTTTGATTTCTTCTCGAGCTTTCATTTACCCGTGCCATTTTCTTTTTATAAATAGTTTGAGCTTGCGTCGGAAAACGAAACTTTGGGGACGACTTAATGGATCTTTTAGCGGGAGGTATAATTTTTAAACGCAAATATATGTTTGCACGAAGATCTACAGTCCACCAATCGAAACGACGTATTCGTTTCTGTAGAAACACAACTCTGTCACCCCATCCGTATCTTAACAAGTTAAGCGTCGTGCTGTTTGCTCATCTTTCTCTTTGCCTGATAAGACACTCTATCGTGTATTTAACGAACTCGGTCACCGATGTCCAACACAACTTACCATAACGACTGCCTCGTTTTCTGTGTCAAAGTAAAAACGAGATAGCAAGCGTTGCAAAGATTCAAGAAATCACTATTACCATTACCATTACTAGGAGTGACATTAGGCTCTCCCAAAAGTTCGTTTCGTTCTCGATTAATGCACGCAATGCAAATTCAACCCAGTTTTTGAAGAAAGCAAATTGCGTGGCTATGAAACGTCAACGAGCAGGTGATCACGTTGTTTGTGCATGCTCGCGGTATCTAACTATATTAAACGTACGACAACCTAATAATACGGTAATGATTACACTGCGGATTTTATGCATTCATGACGAAAGTGTTTCTACGAGATTTAAAACGGCAGAAAGTTGAAAGTGATTTTAGAATGTCCATGTCTTCATGTTCGTTTCACTAGGCAGCGAATCTCTATGCAAAATAAAAATGGTGAAGAAATCGATGTTGTGTGTTGCAATTAATACAGACAATTTTTATTTTGCATAAAAATTCGCAATCTAGTCATTACAGAAGGAGAGATACTTCTATTGATCTCCTCTCCTGTCTCGTCTAATCGAGACAGACAATTTTTATTTAAAGGTCAACTAATGATAGGATGGAAGTACAGTGTTTACTCTGTATATGTCACAAATGCCTAGCCGATAAGAGTCCCAGAACTATCCCCACTCCAGGGGTATACCCCGTGAGGGGCCATTTGTCCTTTTCCACGTTCGGTGTGGATCAACATATCCCCTGGCCGATATATGTCCCTGATTAGGATGTCTTGGACAAATATCGAGTAAACACTGTATACATATAGGTGATGCATCCTGTCTTTGTTGCACTCAAACGTACTAACACAGAATTAGCTGCGAAACCACCATACTCTTTGGAGGCATTTCACACCGAGTGAGATAAAAGACGGGTAAAAAGTGCGAGGCTGTCTCGTTTATTGTTACAAACTCGACCGAATTATTGAACGTCGCTGAACGACCATGGCGAGACCTCGAAACGTGTCCCCGTCGCCTCAGAGATTTTCGGCGACGTTTAAGTGGCTACCGGGTGGCTTCAGTCGCAATCCGAACTGCAGTAGAATCGATATCGTTCGTCCCCCCGTGCACGTGGAAACGTGGAAACTGGAATGAATCGAAGTATCGCCGAGCCCTTCGCCCTCCTTCCCTTCGAGGCCCGCGTTCCCCGCCTTCGTTGTGCGCGAAATCACGCGATCTGTTTTCGAGCCTGACCCGGACAATCCTCACTTCCGCCTCGGATCACCGTTCGCGCGATTTAGGACGATCGCGATAAAAACTTGATTGATCCCTCCCTTTTTTCCCCGTTCGACAAGCATCGTTGCACAGTTGCTAATGCGACTTTTATCTAAACCTATTACGGTGGCTTCTACTCTGATCGATCAGACGTACAAATTCATTCCTTTCTTCGCGAATTTGTGTTATTGTCGAAAATAATCAATCGTGAATCACTCGGAAAATTAAATTTATTTGTTAGAAAAATATTTCGTCGCAGCCTAGGAATAATTAATTAATCCTCGATATGGCGGATTTGAATTTAAACGAGGGCTGAATTTGTATAACTAATATAAATTTAGCTGTTAAAGAAGCAGACTTATTAACTGCAAATATAAGAGAAACAATCATTTAATAATGAGACATTTTTGGAAACATTTTTAAAACACTCTTTTCTTGTAGACGCTCGTTCGTACAATTTTGCATTATTTTATTTTCGCAAGGACGCCATTGTTGGCAAGAAAACATTCTGTAATTCAGCTAATTCTGATTCATGCTGATCCTAATTAGTGGTGCACTTCGAGAAACGGAAATGGCCGGGACAATGACCAGAATATATGATAAAATATGGAACGATATTTATTCTCATGGAACATTGCGTTTTTGGGCATTCGGAAATTTCAGACTCGCGAACTTTGTGCAGGATTGTTCGATACGTCTGTTTATGACTGACCGTTTCTACTTATATCGTATTATCTGTTTCGCGTGTGTACATGCTATTATCTCTCGTCGCTGTCCACCGAATTATCGCGGTGAACAAATAATACCTTACCGTCGACAACGTTCATGAAATTGACAGAAGTAGACGAAATCTACAGTGGAATGTTTGAAATTGTTATTTCGCTTACTTTTTAACCGCGTCACCGACTACACCGGATACCTTACAGAACGGTGAGTTTGCTTGTCGGCGTTAGTCTTCGTTATCCCTCGAGGCGATCAAAGGGACGACGATCACGCGGTTGCCAACAAACGCGGAAATTTTCTTGCCAATTTTCGCGTTACTTTTTCTCCTCGCTCCGCGCTCCCATCAATCAAGTGAACTATAATCTCATTCCCGTAAGTTGTTCCTCTTATTGCACACCTTCGAGGGAACGCGCGTTGGTCAGTGCCTATATTTAACGTTCTTCGACATGGTCCATCTTCTAGTCCATCCTCGAGGATTTTATTTTTACGTCCTCGCATCTTTCTCTTTAGAATTTCTCCTAAGATGAAGCACAATTCAGCCTCCCGAGCCTAATCGTGTTGCTCCCGTATTGAGAAAGTAGAATGGAAGAGCGATATAGAAACGAGCCATAAGAATACAGGAGATCCAGTATCACTGGAATATAAAAGATATGAAGAAACTATACAGGCTGTCCCAAAAATATTGTACTTTCTCGAGGAGATTCCTGAGGTCATTCGAAGTAACTTTTTCCTTTGCGAAAAAGTTCTCCGAGGCTTCGTTAAGGAGTTATTAACGGAAAACGCGGACCAATCAGAGCGCGGCTATAGCAGACAAACTCCGGCTCAGCCAATGTCAACGCCCCGCTCAACGGATCCGCCCCCTGTAGGCGCGCGCTGATTGGTCCGAGTTTTTCGTAAATAACTCGAAAACAGAGCTGCGGAGAAGATTTTCGCAAAGGAAAAAGTTACTTCGAATCATCTCAGGAATCTCCTCGGGGAAGCACAACATTTTTGGGAGTCGGATAATCAGCAGCGCGTATTTGGCCCACAGGAGGTTAAAAGATTTCCGTAAGAGACGTTTCGTTCGCCCGGTAGAACGGTTTTTGCTGGCGGATGATCTCCGTTCGCATAATTATCGGCAATAAAAGTCGAACAAATATTTTCGAACGTCGGCGCGAAGAGAGTTGCAGCGTTCGAACAATAGGGGTAATTCCCGAGAGTTCCCTGTTCGCGGGAGGCCGGCCATTGTCGGTTCTCGCGGCGGTGTACGCGACGGGCTCGTATCGGTTTACGGAAACGCGTCAGCAATTTGCGAAGCGGAAACACTCGGTGAATCGACATTTGTCTCGGCTCGGCTCGGCTCGGCTCCGGCCCCGAGACAGAGAAAGAGAAACCGATCCGAACCGAATGTACACACTGCGAACCGGCGCGCGCCGCGACTTAGAAAACAAAAGGCTCCGGTGAACGCGTTGCTCTCGACGAAACGCTGATGATGGGCGGGGTGGGGGGAGAGGGGGATTTATTTAAATGCGTGAAACGGCCGATCGCCGCCGGTGGCTGGAAGCTAGCCAGCTTGTAGAGGGGCTGATAAAATCGCTCGATGGATCCGGAGAGGACAATTAATCATTCTTTCCGTGTCGTCGCGCTGATTATCGAAGCTCTTTCCGCTTTGGCCGGCTCTGCTCGCTCAAAAATGGCCACCGAATGCCCGTAGACTCCCCCCTGGAATAAATAACTTTTTAGTGGAGCATTCATTCGCGCACCTTGTCCGCGGGCACCGATCCCAAATTTTAATGTTGCGCACCTTTTCAACCCTCGTCGAACGTATTATTCGACCCTTTTCTGTTTGCCGAACCACGCGAACCCACTATACTCCCTACCATCATGGTAATTTTAACCGTTTGTTCGTTTACACTCGAAGCTATTCCGACTCCATAAATATTTCCATTCTGAACGCAAGTGAACCCGAACCCCCGTTAGAAACAAAGGGTACCGGCAGTCTCTGTACAGCAAAACGCAATCCATCAACAGTAAAATAGAATTCCATCACTACATCTTGGCTCCGAGTTAGTATCCTGGCTCCGATGCTACCTCGAGATCTACAACCTCGAGGGAAACGAATACAAGTCGGTGCTCCTGGAAATTCTAGAATTATGGTAAAACACTACCAATTTATTTGAAGCGTGAAACACAATTTGACGAGGTCTTATCCTGGAATCCTTGGCGTACAGTGACTCCCACTAATATTCGGACGCTCTTAAAAATCGCATAACTTTGTCAATATTGGACTGTACTACTTGAATTTTTTTGAAAAGTCAGAACAATTGGATCGCTACATAATGCGACGAAAATGTCTGATTAAAATTGCAAAGAAAGTACTAAAAGTTGTATTTTGCAACTTTTTTGTGCGGGCTCGTATCAAAAATTTGAAAAGTACATTTTGTACATATCAATCATACATATTCTAAATCGGTCAACGTTGCAATAAACTACAAACGTTTAAAGCTTAAGGGTGAAAGTCGCAGAATTCTGGCCTTGTCAGGGAATTTCCCCCCATTGTGATCATTTCGAAACATCTGTAGCTCATCGCGACCGATTTTGATGAAATTCTCAGACTATGTATAATTCATACGGATCTACAAATCGTACTTTCTAAATTTTCAATGCAAGTCCACATAAAAATGCTGCAAAATACAACTTTTAGTATTCTCACTGCAATTTCGACCCGAGGAGCACACGAGGGTTGAACCGACTATCGGTAGGTAAAGTTTTGTGATAAACCTTGGTAACACTGACTCCGCACGGTTCTTGAGCGAGTAATACGTACGATTGATCGAATCTTTTATCTTTTCGCCGGTCGCATGACGGCGAAGCGCGCAACGATCGTGCAAACACCGAAGCTGGGTCATTCCCGATCCTCGATAACGTTCGCGATCTGCACGGCGATGGAAGATCCATATTGTACCGTCGGTCTGGTGAACTTCATTTTTCTATCGTTTATTTTGCCTCGTGAACCGATAGTAGCGTTTAATGGATGGGCCTACGAGCTCTCTCGTTCTGCACACTTGAAACATTAAAAGACTGTCGACGAGTGTCCTCGTTTTCGGTTCACGTTCCACGAAACTAGCGGTGCTGGCTATAATCATTAAATATTACGTTATATATGTATACGTATACTGAAGGACATACTAATCTGAAGAACATTACCTTTTGGAGTAACTAGTGTGCGAGCTCGCCTTTCAAAAGGACTAGTTGGGCATGTTGTGTTTAATTGCTCGGCGCATCTACGACGCCGTTCACAAAGTTTCGAGTGTTTTCCACTACTTGGATAAATGTGACGACCTGTACGGACGAGAACATATTCTATTAAAAGTGTGACACGCTAAAAGTGAGATTCCTCGAAACTGACTCGACGTATAGCGTACTATACCGATCCGTCTTCCGACAGAGATTCTGACGCTACTGATCGTAAATTACGCGATTACACGCGTTCTGACGGAATCGTTGCATAAAACAATTTTCTGCCAGGTGAGAAAACAAATAAAGGGGTACAGATAAACGCGAGTACTCTTGTACTTTTTTCTTCGTTTACGTTCCATCGTTCCGGCCCACTTGTATTGTGCAGGATTGTCGTATTAGCGCCTATTATGAGAATAGCATCCTTTACGATCCATTAAAAACCGATTTTCCGAGTAGCATACGATGCACAGCCGTATTGGCGAGTGCGGTTCTAAAGGCGTTTCCGCAAAGGTAAACTCGGCGAAGATGCAGCAGTTATTCTCGTTTTATTTTCGACCTGTACGTCCTATTTGGCTCCGAGTGCGCCTCTATTTCTTGTCCATCTCTTTATCGCAACCATTTTTTTCTTCGTCGAACCTCAACGAAACCGTCGACGCGCACTGTGCAATTGAAAATAGTGTAAAAGTTGAGAGAATCTAGACACATCGTATCGTTTTTAACCCACTAAAATTATTAAATAATGAACCTTTTACTTGGCTCCAGTCTGTTAGAAGAAATTTTTATTTTGCATAAAAATCCCCAGTCCAGTGATCAAATATTCACAAACGACGCTGAATCAACGTCGTATTACGACACTATTGTACTCATTAGTATGGCATTTTATTTATTAATCGGGATAGGACGCTTCAGTGTCTTCGGTAAACCGACACACGAAGTATCCCTCCCGTTTGCTCGCATCGATTGTTGCAATTATGATTTCATTGCCGTCGGTCACCGACGACCCCCGCGGCGTCAGTGACAAGTCGACTGCCGGTCATCGGTGACCACAACGGCAGTCAACGTGTCAACACGTTACGGGCGGATGACGAGGTATTATCTCGAGTTTCATACCAGCAAATCTGCATTTGAATGTACATTTTAAACCACGTGCCATTAAAAAATATTTCGTTTCTCGGTGCCCTCGCTATTCTGGTACTCTCGAGATTTGTTTATAACTTAATATCCTAAGAAATTAACGTGGACAAATGAATCGTCTTTCTAACCATTTTAAATCAATATCTCTTTGCAGTGTGATGACGTCAGTTCACTTTGAGGGAATTTTAAATAAAACACCCTGGTTATTTCTGCCTTTGGAGATTATATATAGAATGATACTATAGTAGATCAAGCACTTCGGTGGAAACTTGATTATGAGACCAATGAGAAAGTAGTTTAACTTAACCTGATATTTAAGGTTGCAGTGTTATATATTTTTATATTATTTATCTGAGAGAATCATGCTCGTAATTTTCAGCTCGGAAAATTTAATTTACTCCTCGTTAATTCTACTCTTTTTTGAAAATGGTCTATGACAAGATCATCGTTTAGAAAGCAAATCCAAAGACGCGTGTTTCATTATGGGATGCTCCATTGTGCACTTTTCTAAAATTCCACGTCTAAGTGTTAACCCTTTGGCTGACAAAGGCGTCTCGGATGCGCCACGTGTTTCCTCACGACACTGTTCACATTGAAGCGAATTATTAAATATTCATTTTCAAATTAATTGCAAATACTACAACATGTCTGTTATCGTTAGACGGATTTTATGCATTCATTGTTCACACAACAGTCTCGAACGAAATTCTTAGATTACTATACCGGTGGTGACTAGTTTAAAATTGCCATTGCTGTTGAAAGACCTATTAAAAAATCTTTAACCGTGGACTTAAAAAAATTCTGAACTAATCACCGGTAGATAATGTGTGTCGAGCTCGCACGAACGATAAGTTAAATGATAAATGGTATCTTTAATCGCGTCGAACTTCATTTACGTTGCACATCAATGTTTCCTTGTATCGTGGAAATATTCTGCGGTCCATGAACGCGTAAAGATCCGCAGTGGTAGCGACGGGAGGCAGCACGGTTGTCAGATTGGTATTCGGCGCACGAAAATGGGAGTCGGCTACTGGTTATTGGAACAGAAAGTATGCGCTGGGCAGCGTTGCAGGTGGCACGTGGAGCACGAACGTCCCCCGGAGGCAGTAACAGCTAACGAAACCCTCCCCTTAAGCAGAACGTCCGCAACGCGGCGTCCCCCTTTTGTTGCGCAATCGAATCGTCTCGTCTCGACTCGACTCGACTCGACTCGAATCGGATCGAAGTGAACGAACCGAGGAAATCTGTTCTCAGGTGCGGGAAAGGCCAGCGTCATGGACCGTGTTACGAACGTGTTCTGCGGGAACGCCGGGGTGGCCTACATGACTCTGCAGAGCGCGAACAATGCGAACGCAACCCCGGAAAAGCCGAGCCGGAGCGTGCCGACGTCGATGAGCAACAGCACACCGACACGGGGACGGATATCCAGGAACCGCTCGAAGAACGTCCCATTGGCCAGCGGTGGAACCGGCGGATACGTTCGGCCCGTCTCGTGGGAGCAGCTGATGCAGGACGACCACTTCCTCAGCAAATTTTTCCTCTACTTCAACGCGATCGAGAGGCGAACTTTGGCCCAGGTCCATGCTGCTGTGCGACGACAACCGTTACAGTGCACGGTTCAATTTACAACCGACTCGAGAACGCTGAACATGCTACAGAGGAAATTTCATTTTCCGTAATCGTCGTCTTATCTTTGCAATTTCAGTACCAGTGGATAGCCGAGATTCTGCCGGTTAAAACGAGTCCAAACACGATACAAATCGGACCACTTTTATCGGTTCAAGTATTCGGGCCTGGGCAACCGATCGCTCACGAGCGCGAGAGGGGAATACGAGTATCCCCCTCTCGCGCTTGTGCGAGTCGGCGCGTGGTAGTGGGGGTAACGACTCGGGCGTCGGCAGCTCGTGAGCGTGCCGGACCGGAAGTACATAATTAAGGCGTAGATACCTCGTGTTTGGACTCATTTTAATCGGAAGAATCTCAACCATTCATTGCTGCTAGTATTGTAAAGGTAACACGAGAATGATTGAAAATTAAATTTTCTTTAAACCATGTTTAGTTTTTCGTAGCTTCTCCGAACTCGAGAGTGTTGGGGCTAACTCTAGTAAATTTAACCGTGCGCTACGGTACAATTTTAATTCCTTAATTTCTGCATGTTAACTTTAATATTACAAGTCGGTGTTTCGCGTAATTACTAGTTACCTACGCGTATGAACAGGGAGAACAGTACGGTGCTATACATTAGTGTCAAAATACATACAGAGATATAGTCAAGGGGAGAATGAATATATTATAAACATCCGTGTGGTGTCCCAGCTATTCGAAAGAGAATGCGGGTATTATAATCAAAAGACGTGTTCGTCGCGTAGTTCGCTTTATGAGTCACTTTAGCACGGATCATCTTGAATAAATGACGAGAGTGCAGAATTTGTCACGGATATGGTTTATGTCCAGAGAACCCGGCTATCTTTGTCTTGCGTAATTCTCCTTGAGAAGAAGGTAATTCCTCTTGTCAGAAATAAATCAAAGCGGTGGGGGAGGATTCGCTGCGCTATGCGCCCGCGTCGACTGCGATTGTTTATGACTCTGTTTATGACTCGGCTTAATGATACTGTAGAGCTAGAGAAGTCCCGGAAGTTCCTGGCAAAACTTGCTAAAATCCTAATACGATTTATACACGTCCGACTCTTATCATCCGGGAGAAGCTCAACTCAACGTTCACGGACAACGAGATGAATCCTAGTTGCATCAAATCGCTATACTTTATTGATCTCTCTTCATCTCTCGATAACAATAACCGTACTTAAATACAAGAAGAATGAATGATTTCGTAATTAATGCACGCGTGAATAGCTTGCTTTTAATATCTTAACACACAAAATCGATTATCCGAAGATGTCTCGTATTTTTAGAACCCCCTGTACGCGAAGACTACGATCTTCCAATTGAACAGCCACCGGATGTTTATACTAATTTATACTCTGACAGACAAAGGGTGACACCCCGGTACTGTGTCGAGTGAAGAGTGCTTCTTTTATTAAAAAACTCACAATGGTGCTTGCCGTGCGATGAAGTTTTTACTTCACTGGATTCTAGAAAATGTTTGGAAATGTTTGCAAGCAGTAGTTTTAATGTCTAAGCAGTTTGCTGATTGTTGACGCGTTTACAGGTGTGCACAAGATGGAGGGACATACTGTACGCGCGACCACGACTTTGGGCAGGCTTGGTGCCCGTCGTCAGGTGCCGAGAAGTGCGCACCATGATGCCCAGCTCACGTACCCGCCTCTACGCTTCCTTGGTCAGAAGAGGGTTCCGGTCGCTGGTCCTTCTAGGCGCCGCCGACGAGGATATTCCGGAACTGATTCATGGATTTCCTCTCGCGCAACGAAACGTTCACTCATTGTCCCTGAGATGCTGCGCGGTCACCGACAAAGGCCTCGAGGCTCTTTTAGATCATTTGCAAGTGAGCTTTAGGGCTAGAAAATAATGCGTCGAACGACAGGGTGCAAATAACCAATAAATCCTACCGAGGGTCTGCGGAATTATGAAAGCGAGGTCGAACTTTATGGATAGCGGACCTTTGCTATTTTGCAGAAAAATGTCGTTTCGATCTTATTAGGATCGAAGCAGGGAAACTCAACTCTGCTCGCTGTCTTTTTACACTAAAATTCAGAACTTTTGGATTTGACTAAATTCTGTAAAAATTTACTAAAACACCTCCAAGTATTGTGCAATTTAAATGTCCGAACTATGTTCAAGAACAACTGTTACTAATCTCTTCCCTTTTATATTCTGTTTCTATTTACATAAACTGGATCGTATTGCTGTCAAGTTTTTTATGGACTAGGCGTGACCTCACAGAACAAATCATTTATTCATTAGGCAACCAAGGAAGTTCGTGCTGTTTTAATCGATAGAGATAAATGATACACAATGTGGATCAAACAATAGCTTGTCGAGGAAGATGTAATTACCTTTTTGTCAACGATCTGACAACTTATCTATTCCTGTTTTACCAAAAGTAATAATTTCGAACCTAGAATCTAACTTCCCTGGTTTCCCGTGTATGTCTCGTCAAATTTTTGCCGGGGTCGCGCGAGATCCATGGCGCTATTACAGGAACGACGGAAAATTTTTCAAACGGCCCTTTATTTTTAGGCGTTGTTCGAGCTTGAATTAGCCGGTTGTAACGAGATAACGGAAGCTGGCCTGTGGACTTGCTTGACACCTAGAATAGTATCGCTCTCCTTGTCGGATTGCATTAACGTGGCCGATGAAGCCGTCGGGGCTGTCGCTCAATTGCTGCCGAGCCTCTACGAGTTCTCGTTGCAAGCTTACCATGTCACCGACGCCGCCCTCGGTTACTTCAACTCCAAGCAGAGCAGCGCCCTTAGCATTCTGAGGCTCCAATCCTGCTGGGAGCTTACCAATCATGGTGTACATAACATTGGTAAGCTCCGTTTAAACCGTCCACACCGCCAACTCATTGTAATCCCTGATAACATCACGCATCGTGACGATTCCAATTTCTTTTCAATCCTGAAATAGTAGTCTTTACACGGTCTACGAAGCATCATGCTAGGACCTTCCAAAAAATCTAAATCAATTTTATCAGGTACCTTCGAGTAAATAATTTGGGACTAAATAATCTGAAAAAGTACAATACAAAGTTAGTGCACAGAAATTTTCAGTATATCAGCTAAGGCTTAATTGTTATCAACTTTATTTTAAACAAGAGTCTATTGGAAATTTATTTAAAATCGTCACACGTAATGTAATACAACATTAATAAAATCTAGATAGATTTTTTTCTTGTGAGATTTTGTTGGTGGTCAATGAAATTTTTGGTGAATATTTGCAAGACAGTTAGCACGCTAACAGGAAGGAGACACGTCAGACGTTACGCAAAGACTCGCGTGAACGAGACAATTGCGTCAACCGTCCACGACGGTCCAGGTAGAAATACTGAGACGATGATAGCGTGAAATTGAGTCAGGTGTCACACTCATCCGGCCATTATAAATTTAGAATTAAGGAACACGGCTTTATTTAGCTTTCTAGATGTCAGCAATGGTTTAGACTTAATTTCCTGGGCGAGTGGGTGGTCAACGACCGGTTGCCGTTATTTATACAGTGAAAAGATTTTCATGAAACTTGATACGCATAAATACATGCGACCACCGAAATACGATTCGCAACGCGTCGTAAAGCTGAACCGTGGTTTACACAAACACATGTTATCTCTTAAAATTTAGTTTCTCTGGTTAGAGCTCTGTAAAATTACAACTATTCTGAAACGGAAATTGAGCAAACTAAAATTATTGTTTCGATTGTTCTGGCTATGCCCAAGTTATGCGAATCTTATTTTTAGCTTCAGACTAGAATATATGTCAGTCACGCGTGACTGGCGTAGCAGACAGTGTTAAAATAAAAATAGCAGCTTTATCAAATTCCATTGCAAATAAAGGCAAAGTCTATGAAATCTATAGAATATAAGACCATCGCAGAGATATGGACCGTATTTGCAAATTAATATTCTATTCGTACAATTGATAATCTTTTTCTGCTTGACTGAACTTGTGCAGTCTGAAAATACAGTAACTTACATTTTTCTTGAGTAGGTATTTGGAATCGTCGCGTTTTCGGAAGATGTAAAAGTCGCGTAATAATAGAAACAATATTTCCTCTTTTCCAGTGCATTCCTTGCCGAATCTGACGGTGCTGTCGCTGTCAGGTTGCAGCAAAGTAACGGACGACGGTGTTGAGTTGATCGCGGAAAACTTGCCAAGACTTCGTTCCTTAGATCTGAGTTGGTGCTCAAGGATTACTGACGCAGCCTTAGAATATATTGCCTGTGATTTGAATCACTTGGAAGAGCTTACGTTGGACAGGTAAGGGCCGAGAAATAACGGAGCGCGAACGTTTCATTAGGTTGATCTACAAAATCTGTCTTCTTCATAAGAAATTTACCCATTTCTATTTCCTTGAATTAAAATCATTCTTCCGAACAATTTTCACAGAAGAAATCATTTGGACCAAGTGGAAACGGTGTGTCGTAGACAGACGTGCTGGCCGGACCCTATTCAACGACAAAATTTTACACCATATTTTTTCCTTAATTGATTACTTAAAGACGATTAAAGATCATTTAACAGGAACAGAGAAAAATGTGCAATCTTTTAACACGAAAGAAACTTTATTCCGAGTCGCGTACTTGAACTAGCTGCAAAGGTATAGGAAATGATGTTGTAAACGCTCGGATGAGGTTCCCGATCAGCCTAATAAATCCGGTTTAGCCGTCCGAGGTTTTATCACAGTGGAAACCGTACGATCCGCTCGATCGCTTCATTCATGGTCCAAATACTGAGCGCACTAACGAGCATTCTATTTAGGATCAGTCATTACGCAATAAGTGATTCACCTAGCAAGGCTCCTCGAGACGCCTAAGGAGACGGACTTACGTATAATCTGCTTAGGCGACCGATTGAGTGCTCGGCACGATGATATACCGGGCTCCGAACATGTTGGAACTAGTCCTGATCGGTTAACGTGTCGACCGCGCGACATATTGTCGTCGGATATCCGTGCCAATTTGTCTGGGAGTGAGACGTTAACGGAGCGTGCCCGCGGAACGATTAGCGAAATTTGACAGTCCAATTTCACATTGTGCACTTCATGTATGCGGAATTATATGGAAAAATGAATATGCTATAAATAATGTTCTTTTGTCTGTGTAGATGTGTGCACATCACGGACATAGGCGTGGGTTACATCTCCACAATGGTATCACTGAGCGCATTGTTCTTGAGATGGTGCTCGCAACTTAAAGACTTGAGTCTCCAGCACTTGTGCGGCATGAAATCCTTACAAGTACTCTCCTTGGCAGGTAGGGCTTGTCCTATACGTTGATCGAAGTTTAAAAGGTGGCACAAAAGGAATTGTGACCGCCGCAAGGTGATCCTTGTACAAAAATACATTGAAAATATATTCCTTTTACAAGTAAAAATCAATTTGTGTATCGATGGGTACTAGATTTACCCGACGAGCCCGACTACCGCTTGCTATTTCTGCTTATTGTCTCATAAAATTACATCTTAAATGATTTAATACAAGCATTCGGTGACTGTCCATTCTTGCCAAGTATTAAATTGAAGAAATAATATTTTCAGCGTGATAAGTTCCGTATAAATTCCATTTTATGGAACTTCATATTCCGGAGATAAGTCGGGCTCGTAAATTTCACAGGCTTATCTCGTGCCGCCGGCACGGTGGAAATTTATATCGCGTTTCTAAACACGTAGACCTTTTGCAACTGAGAAATTCACGGTTAATCTCTGATTTACTCGTGTTATGATGTAATTAATGTGCGAGAATTATGCTGGCTCGTTCCCTTGCATTTCTCTTCAGTGAAGAAGATTTTGTTTTCCAGGTTGCCCATTGCTCACGAGCAGCGAATTGTCCAGGCTGATACAGCTCCGACATTTGCACGAGCTCGAACTAACCAACTGTCCAGGAACGTCTCAGGAATTATTCAACTATTTACGTGAACATCTGCCGCGCTGCCTAATCATCGAGTAGACTCGTTCACGATCGATGAGAGGCAGGGAATGCCTCCTGAAAGATTCTCTTCGCGTTTCAACGATACGCCCGCCGCGATCGAGAAACACAGCACGGCGGAGTTTGTGTTCCTTTAAACAGAACAAAAATGAAAAGGACAAAAAAACTAGAGAGAGAAAGAGAGAGAAAGAGAGAGAGAGAGAGAGGTATGCGAGAGAAAAGACAATGTTTCACGTAAAGCAATACTTAGAAAGACAATGGCCAACGACGACTGAAAAAGACCGCATCATCGTGCGGATAAAGAAAAAGCAATTGACGTCCAAACGCAAACTAAATACACTGTGTTTTGTTTCTCTTGTATAATGATCTATAAACGAGACAAAAAAAAAAAAGAAAATAAGAGGAGAAAATGAGAAAGTCAAAAAAAAAATGAGGAACACTAGCCCCTACACGTGTAAAGTAACGCGATGACGATACTAAATAGCGCATATAGGCATTTTTAATACACCGAAGCTCCTGTATGAATCGCACCCCTTCTGTTCACGCTAAACTCTGCGATTGTGGCCGGTACACAGTGGACTGAAACATGAAGAAACGCGATTCTGCCGAAGAAGCGTTTACAGGTCCTTCGTTGCAAACTTTGACACCCCTAAACGGGACTAATAATTGTTTTCAAGCAATATTGTATTTTTGACCGCTCGAGACTGTTTAAGAATCTGAGGAAACATCATTGTTAGTCTCCATCTTCGCATCGAGATACAAAATCGCAACGTCCGAATTTTCCAATTTTCCATGTGTTCCAATCCTTTTAGATTTGCATGCGACGAATACGAGTTTGAAACTCCCCTTTCGACGTCATTCCCAATTTCAAACAATTCCTGAAGTATGTTCCTGATTGTAGTACATTTATGTTTTCTAAAAACAAAAAAATAAATAGAAAAATGCCATGTCTTCAAAATTAGCGCACGAAAGTCTACAAGAATCTGGACAGTGCAATTTTTAACGAATGACAACGTTTGTTTTTAACGTTGGATCATTCGACTAATCTGTCGTAATTTTTCGTGTTTCGAGCCGCTAGGTATTCCGCGTTTCCATGTTTTCGAGAATCGGGAAAATCCACAGAGAAACGAAATAGAAGAGAACGTGTACAATCGATAAACAATGTTCAGAGTTTCACGCGTCGCTTGATGATAGAGAAAACGAAAGGAGACAGTTAATCTTGTAGGTTCTCACCGAAGAACGTAGAGGAAGTCCGATGGGACGGCACGTCAGACTCAAAACAGTTAGAACTTGGATTTTTATTGTACGTGTACTATTTTACTCCGGATGTGTTTAGACTGTTGTTCATCCCGCTTGTAAGGCCGTTTAAAGACCGCGATTCCAATGCGTTAATCGCGGTGCATGAAGAGCATATACAAAAAGAAAAAAAAAAGAAAGACTAATCGAGCTATTTAGAAGGCGACAGTTTCACAGGCGAAAAAAAAAGAATATTTAAAAAGCGCAAAAAACATTCCGACGAGTCTTATAATGGAGATTTTTATTTATTTACGAGACACGATTCGCGTGATATTCGACAACGAGTGTTGTTGAACTATGAAGAAGAAAAAAAAAAGAAAAGAACAACCGAAAATCATTGCACATGTATCTATCGTCTAGAAATGTTTTCAGTTCTATTTTATCTACGTATATTCCACTGTCATGTAATTAATGTTTCCTAAATTTAAGGCTTACACCTAGCTAAGTTCTCGAATGTTTTTCATTCAATATAACGATATACCGCAATATAGGAAAACGTATTTTATGTGTTTAATACTGTTAAACGGTTTCGACGGTTACTTGAAGAAACACGAAAAAAAAGAAAAAGGAACTATACGAATGTGTCGTAACTATGCTCCATCAGCACGTAACGATGTGAAAGATTTCACGCCACTGTTGCAGTCGAACGACTACTGACTATGCGATGTTCTTTTTGTTGAGACTTCTTACCACCGAATAACTTCTGTGTAACGTTTTAGCATGACCTCGAATTTTACCGAACTGAAATTATTTTTTGCGTGTTACCACATATTTAGCACACAACGTCTTTGTATATATTGTACAAATGATAATTAATAATTCTGTTACCAATGAAAACTAAATATGAATATATCCGCACAGTGAAAATTCTATCTGAAATCGGGTCGCGCATAGCGCCGATCACGGATGTAACTTTAAAACGTGATAACATGATGGAATGTGCTGTGAAATAAAAATTTATTGATCCAAATTTATTATCACACTCTTAGGTATTCTCCCACCATGTGAGCAATCCAAGTCCTGGCTCGTCTATGGCACCCTACGATTAAAATGAAAATAGCAGTGTTAAAATTACCTCCAGAGAGAGAGAGAGAGAGAGAGAGCACGTTTCGATTGACATTTTACTAGTTATTAATTACACATACCCCCAAAGTGTACGGAGATATATTTTTAGCTTCCGATTTTTCTGCAGACTCTCCAGATACGTTCGGTCCAGTGGGTAAAGCTTCTGTGAAGGTTTCGCTCACTACCCTGAATCGTATAATTTCTCCTAAGGTATTTCAACTGTTATTATTATATCCCACATAATCATTACTTTCAAATATTCATTAATATACCTGCATCCATAAATAAATCATGCTTTTCGCCATCGCCTGTGTCATATTCCCACACCCACGCTTGTTCCATTTGATCGAACCTCGATGGATGTTGCAGTTTATGAGGTGGGATTACAATATCTTCAAAAAATCCTAATGTCACTACAAACGAAGAGTATAACTTTTAATTATACATAAAATCCTTAAAGTAGCATGATGTAAAACAAAAGCAAATAGTAATGCTATATAAACATACCATGAACACCATCAACACTACAACTACGTATCTTCCCTATTAGAATTTCTTCCATAAACGGACGAAACACGATGAAACGAAATATTACTTTGGTATGAGATGCTCCATCCCCAGGAAAGATATATGATTCTTCAATTTTTGTGATATCATGAAGAGCAATGCAAAGACCCACATTGAGATAAACCTGAAACGGGCATTTATAAAATTGATTTCGATCATTTTCATTGACGTTATTTAAATTGTAGTATTTCTTACCTTGTTGGCAAGTTTTCTATTAAGTTCATCAGTAATCGCATCGTTCAATTTCCGTTTAAACTCCCACGGTGGAATTCGAACTGTGTCTTTCAATTCAGCGAGAACAAACATTTTCACGATATAACCTATCAGAATAACTAAATTATCCTTTTTCCATCACTAAATATTTGAAATTACATTTTTCTTCTATGGGTTTATTTTCGTCAAACCTTACGGACCTCCATACCGCGTGCATCAAGAAAGACCGCATTTGTGTCAACATAACCATAATTGCACGTGCTTCGAGATTAGTCTGACGGACGAAGAGTAATGACAAACATAAAGTTTCTATATTTTAATTAATTCGTATGATTATTGAAAATAAAGAATACAGTATCGACATTGAGAAGCTTTGTAATATAAGTAATAGTTAATTGAAAGATCATTTTTAAATATTATTTAAGTAAATACTCACGTGTTTAACAGCATGGATATCGTACAGTCGATTTTGGAAAGTGAAACACAGGAGAAGGATTCACGTAAATCAATTGACGTGCACAAGGATGTGGAAGTTGAAACGGACCTGGGATCACTTTTGGCATTAGATTACAATACCCTCAATATAAAAACACTAAAGTAACCTAACTTACTTGTACTGTCAATACACATTATTCTGTAGCTCTGTTATTTAAATTGTTACTCATTAATTTACAGATCCGAGCAAGAAAAGTATTTAACAAGTTTGACGAGAGACAATGTGCAGATACTGATTAACAAAATTTGGGAACTTCCAATAGATCGAATTGAGGAGACGATAGTAGCAAAATTACCGAAACCTCAGTATGTGTTGCCCAGAGCCAGACAAATTCCAAAACCAAAACCATTAACCAAATGGCAACAGTATGCTAAAGATAAGGGTATCACATCTAAAAAGAAAAAGAAGTCTAAACTTAAATGGGATGATGAATTGCAGGTAACTTTTATTTCAATAATTAATTTTATTTTTCTTTAGCAAATGTGTATAATGATTTAATATTATTACAGAAATGGATACCTACATTTGGTTACAAACGTAATAAAGCTGAAGAACAGAAAGAATGGTTGGTTGAAGTTAACAATGATAATAAGGTCATGGAGGATGCATTTGCAACAGCGAAGGCAGCAAAAGAAGAGAGACGGTCCAAGAATGAACTACAAAGATTGCGCAACATTGCTAAATCAAAGAATATTAAAGTACCACGAGTCGGTCTTCCTACAAAGGAATATTTCCCCAATTCTCAACAACTGTCTCAAGCCATCACTGTTGCCCGTACATCAACAGCATCTGTCGGCAAATTCCAGAACAGGTATTCGCTAAAATACTAATTACAAAATCCTCAAGAAATACTTAAAACTTAACACGCAACATAACATGCATCCAGGTTACCAAAAGAAAAGGACGCCAAAGGTATTGCAAAAGAAGTGCCTGGTATGAAACGAAAAGCAGAAGCACCTCCTCGAAATTTACAAGATGAGAAGAAACGTAACAAAGATTTAGCTGACAGTATCCTTACAAGTAATAAAAAAGTTTTCCGTGAGGATTTCTCTACTCCAAAGTAGGTTCTTAAATATTCAACAATACCTATCAAATGCAATAACATCAACGTAAACGAGCATTTTTACTTTACAGACTCAAACCCGCCAAGACATCCACCAAGGTAAAGAAAGGCAAAAGAGGAGTGAAACAAACGGGAGTAAAGAAACCAAAAGCGGGAAAAGGAAAGCGAGACATGCGTCTGAAAATGGGCGGTAGAAAACGAAGATAAAAACGTTCGTTATTCGTTTTTTACCTTAAGCACATACGTTTTGTCAATGACCAGTCATTGTTATCAACAAGACTTCAATGTATATTCTTAGGATTTTTAATATTACAAATGAGAACATTGTAATAAATGGTATCACAAGAATATACCGGTTGTTTTCCTATTAATAAATTCCAAAGAGGCGATCGCGTACTGTTGGCCATTATGATTAAATGAGTTCAGCGTGAACGAAAATAAATATTCACAGGAGCGTTACTAGTCGATAAAGTAGGTTGTCCTTTAGCCGGAGAATCAGGGTGACGGGAGAAAGGTGAAAGGTCAAAAGCAGCACGGGATATCGACTCGTGGAAGTCGAGAGGGCGAGGTAACCTGGTCGCGGGTACGAGGGAGGGTAAGTGCGAAAGCGGGTTGCCCTAGAATCTGTAAGGGGTTCCACCCCGCATGTGATTTTGTACGTAACGTGTACGTGTACACGTTCAATGCCATCCGAACGGAATACGGTAGCTCTTTGCGCGCTTGTCGAAACGATGAGCGCAATTGTTCCCGACAGATGACTCGGAATTATTTGATCCCGAACGATTTGAATTATTTAGCGATCGACACTCGACGCTGCATACCGCTCTATATCTATCAGTCGCGAACGAGATTCATGAATATTATCGAATATTATATCGTTGTGCATAAAATAAGGACAGAGGGCGGGGAGGCAACGTTGCATGTAACATTTCAGATCGGAAGTGCATTATCCTACTTAGGTGTCCTATTTGACCATCAAACTGTTAAGCCTCGATGCGCGATATAGCTCATGGTCTACTTTGAAAAATAACCTTTAACCTATCCCTCTTACTTCAGGGAGTTGAACTTCCATTCCTCTGCATTTCCTGAAGCTGTGTCAATGCAGAGAACCTCATGTCGAATTTTATTTCAAACGTTGGTTATAGAAATTAGTTTCGATGTAGACATCGACCAATAAGTACGACTCATAAAAGAATCTATAGTCAGTTTGCTATATTATACAGCGAAAGCAAACTTTGCCGTGGAAAGAAAGTGTTAAGCACTCGTTTCACTATTGAAACCGCTTTCCACTGTAGAGTTGATCGATACGTTTCGAAGTTGCGATTTAGTTAAGTATGGAACGAAATATAGCGAATGTCGATTGTGCGTGACTGATTGTAGTACGAACTACTGCTAATATCGAGCGTTAGTAGATCTGCGTGAGCGAAGCAGGCATACATAAACGTTAACTCGAAATAATTTTCCTTGGATTAAATTATTTAGAGTTAGCAGAAACAGTAAAATATAATTGACAATGACAAAGTGGTGCACAGTAAAAATTGCAAATGGCAACCATTTCCAAGTAGAACTACCTGGGAGTACATCAGACAATGGTTACTCGTTGAAAGGGTCCGCGTTCTAAGTAGAATTAGTGAGCGATGTATCAGACAATGGTTGGCCATTATAAGGCGCCTGCTTCCAGTAGTAGCGGCAAGTATTACGCCGGACTGCGGTTGCCTAAAATAGGGGCTTCTTCCAAGTAGTAGTAGCAGCTGTTATATCAGGCATCTATAAAGAACCTGAACTCATTTATAAAATAGTAAGGAGTACATGATAACAGAAGTTATAAGTATTAAATCACCACTCTTTAACTAATAAAATATTTTCTAAATAAAAGCACACGTGTAATCATGAGTGAACACGACACCTTGCTGCAGTATTTAAACTCAGACCTTTCAAGCGAATTACCACGCTTGCATTCTTCTTTTTAAACTTCAGCAAGCCCGGTAACGGAGACCTTCACAGTAAAAGGTATCTCTCCAATTGAAAGAGAATTAATCCATAACCCACATTCACATAAATTACTGCAGAGTCATTTTTAGACTCTCTCTGTCTTCAAATTCCTAAATGACAAAATTGTTGTTTTCGACGAGTTTATAATATTAACGACAATGACGTTTGCCATGGACAACTACGTTCACTATTCAACTCGCATAAAATAATCAGATCAATACACCCTGTAGAAATTGCAGATATCTATCAGGTCATAAAATAAATAAATTCGGTTGTTTAACATTTTTTTAATGAAAAAGTGGCTTCTTTATGGAAGCAATCAATAACAATAATTATGGTTACAGACTACGAAAACCACGCAATTTGAAAAAAGATTATGTCTCTACACCCTCTACTTCTGAAAATGTACCCCCAACTTCGAGGTCTGTTTGCACCCCTTCGGGTGTCGTATTTTTTCCCAAGACCTGCCATAAGTTTTATGTCAAAATCGGTTTGCCTAGCTTCGGTATGTTTCCTCGTTGGAACACGATTAGAATGTTTAATGAAAACCAAAAAAAAAAGACAACTGGAGCGATCGAGTTGCGAATGACACCGCCATTTCCTACGATGTACTGGTTCGAACTTCGAACTTTATTTACATGTCTAATTTATGGTCAGCGGTTAGGGGGGTGGGGAGGGGAGGGGGTGTACGCTCACTTTTGTCAGCCGCCTGTACAGTGTACGCGGTGTGGTGTGCGGTGTACGTAATCGAGCGGCGTAGCGCGCGTGCGAGGGCAACACGAAGGGTGGGAGGGAGAGCGAGAGGGTGCGGATCGGCCCACTTGGGGGGGGGGGGGGTTGGAGAGGAGGGCACTGGTAGCAGCGCGCGCGCGATCGTTGGCGGTGCTCAGTCGGTGGTTGTACGGGAGAAACGGGCGCGTCCACGAAGGTGCGGGCTAGCGATGGAGGCTGCGTTAATCGCGACGAGCTAGTGATACGCGCGTCTGCACACGGGGATCGTGTCCTGGATTCGTGGCCCTCGCGTATCCCCATCGCGCGCGCCCCCTCTCCCTCCCCCCTCTCCCCCGTCGTCATCTCTCCCTCCCTAGACCCCCCTCCCCCGGGCCCTTTTCGTGTGTGCGTGCGTGTGTCTCCTCTCCGGTGTTACTTGGTGTGCGAGTGCTACACTGGGTCCTCCGCGCACGGTGACCGTTTTGATTTGTTTCGACTGTAATATCGCGACAGGCGACGTGAAACCGAGGAGAACACGAAGAAACTTAAACGGAGCAGGCATCCGCGAGACGATTTAAAAGGAACGAACGAAAAGGGAGGAGAGGTCTAGTGCGACGCGATTAAAAGGACAGAGGGAGAGACAGAGAGAGAGAGAGAAAGGGAGAAAAAGAGAGAGAGAGACAGAACAGAAAGAGGCACAACGAACGGGTGAAAAATGTCGTCCACGTAATCGAACCGAGGAGAGAGGCAGGTCGAACACGGTGCATTGGTTACCCCGAAGTCGTTGGTACGAGCAGCATTTTGGTGTTGGCTGGCTGACTTGATTGACGCCTGCTTTGCTATTGCTGTCGCTGCCGCCGCCGTCGAACCGCCGCCGACGTTGCTGCAGCAGTTGCTAGCGATGCGAAATGAGCGAGAAAAAGAGGGATTGCGTGCGTGCGTGCGTGCGTGTATTTTGTGTTGCAAGAGAGGGAGAGAACGAAACAGAGAGAGAGAGAGAGATAGAGAGGGAGAGAAAGAAAGTAACAAATGTATAGCCTTCATTGTTTCTCGTCGTCGTCGTCGTCTTTTCTGGTCGTCGTCGTTGGTCCACTGTACAAAAATCGCTCTCCGTCCACGCGCGTGTCCTCGGCGCGCGGAAAACACACACACAGAGAGAGAGAGAGAGAGAGAAAAGAGCAGATAATAGTGAACAAAAAAAAAGAAAGAGGGAAAAAAAATAATAAATGTGACGTTGCCCGCCGGCCACCAGCCAGCCTTTTATTCTTTGTTTTTTGTTACGCGCTTCATGTTGTCCTTTCTTTTCAGGAGATACTCCGTAGGACAGGTTGTCTGTTTAGCCCCTTTGTTCGTCGCGTGTCCCGTCGGTATTTGTCTGTTTTTTTTTTCTTTGTACCTTCCTCTTTTTTTTCCGTTTCTGATACTTCACGTTACTTGGCTTTGTGTATCCCCGTTTGTTTTACTATTAGCTTCGTGCACGCACAGATTACCATTGCATGAACGTGCAAATATACTGTAATACTCGTTGGAAGCGATATAGATACATCCGACTTTGAATGTTGCATTTGGTAGCCGTTTTTGGATGAGACCGAACGGTTTCACCCTCCCCAACCCCCCCACTCGTCACGGTGCCGCTTTCTTTGGTGGCTACACCCGCTGCCTGTTCGTTAAACAACGACGCTCGCCGAACATCGTTACAGCTCGCCGCCGATCATTGTCCATTCCCATCGTTTGCAACCCGGTTCCACCGGTTGTGTTTAATTCACGAGTTTATTGTGTATCGTTCCATCGCTTTTGTGTTCGTCGCCCGTCGACATACACGACGGTCACCGCTGTCCGCTTGCTTCTTTGCGCGAGCTATTTAGTTTCCCCACCCCCCTTATACGTAACTCCTTCTCTCTCGATAACGAGCGAAACAGTTCCGAGAGGTCCGCTTTGAATTTACATCGATTGATCTCATTTCACGTGCGCGGTTCGCCGCGACACAGTTTTCAAATCACCGATTTGTTTACCCTCCTCCGCGGTTATGTAAACACCGATCGCTTACGACGAAAATTTATAGGGGTTAAGGACGCGGGTGAAGCAGAAGACGATAGGGTAGGTGGGTGGGCCGGGAGAGACGAAGATAGATAGCGGAAGGCACCCGAAACGAACGTGATGAAGTGCGGAACGTAGAAGCGGGGGGAAAAAAGAGGGGAAACGATAGAGCGGCGGAGGAAGGGATAACTGGAACGTGTCGCCAGCGAAAAATGAAGTAGGAGAAGAGGGTTTTTCGATTTGTTACATTCGTGTCGGAACCGCTTGACCCGTCGATGGGTCAAGGAGCAAGCCGGAAAGGTGTCAATACAGAGACGTCTTCGTGACGTACACTTTGAACGGACCAAGTAAAAAATCAGTGAAATTACTTTTACCTAATTATCGTTTTCGAAGGAAGAACATTGACAAATAGTTTTCCATTTTCTGTTTCAAACTCCACTAAAATGTATACTTAATGACGGTAGGAGTTTGTCTAGCAAACAGTAGTCTGTCTTCGAACCGAAGGAAACTGCCACGAGGGATGGTACCACTTTAGATCTCTCAAATCCGTTGAAGAGGATGTAGTCGAATAAGTTGGTTAAAAGTACCCCCAAACCAAATTGAATTTGCAATAGGCTGCTCGATACCTTGTCCAAAGAAGATACTTTCTGCCAATTTTCAAGCCGAAACCATGGGAGGTAGCAATGGGGTGACAAAGGAAATCAGGTTTTTCCGTAATTTCTCTTATCCTCTTTAATTGAAAATTCTGAAAAAAATCAAGCCTATTTTAACTGCCATAAAGCACATCTATGAATTTTTTCAGAATTTTCAGTTGGGGAGGATAAGAGAAATTACGGAAAAACCCCATGTCGACATGTAGGGTTGCAAATTGGCACAAAGTATTTGCTTTTGGATAAGCTATCGAACGGCCTACTGCAAATTCAATTTCGTTTCGGGGCACTTTTGACCTCCTTATTCAGGTACACCCTTTTGCCCCTTCATCAGAACCTATAGTATCTCGCTCGTGTTAGAAGAAACGTTCAGCATACTTCCGGTACGGTATTGTCACTGATTCTTCCGTTTCTAACGAAATGGAGAAATGAAAGGAAACGATAGACTCTTGAGTTACTCGTACAAAGTAAATGTATAGTTAGTACAAAGTAAGGCTAGTTGGCCCCTGTACGCATAGCTGCTACTTGTGTGTCTAGTACGCATATGTAAATAACGCTGTAAATAAAATGGCTTTTCACGTGCTTCTCGCTAGAATACATAGCCGGTAGAATAGAAATGACGGCCGCCGATAGCGGGCGGATTTCCGTCACGTTTCTTGCCTTTACAGAGGAAAAGAAAGACAGGAAGGAAGACCATGCGAAGGGACCCGAGCTCGTAACAGAGAGAACGCCTGGCCCGAAGGCGTTAAACCGGGAAGAAGTATAATCGGGACGCGGAGCGATGTACGCAGCTGCGGGTGGCGCCAGTATAGCGAACAGGAGGAAGCAAAAACGGTTGCAGCTGAACAAACGGGTCGCCGAGGGCGCGATCCCTGCACGGCTGAAGACAGTTCCAGCTTCTCAACAGCACCACCACCAGCATCAACATCAGCATCAGCATCAGCATCAGCATCAGCATCAGCATCAACACCAGCATCAACACCAACACCAACACCAACACCACCACCATCCGAGCAAGTTTGCGCGTCCGCACGTTCTTCCACCATCCTCCACACCACAGCCACAACCACCGTCATCTGCATTCCATCAGAGCATCGATCGACGGCGTCATGTCGAGAAGTCTCCGCAGGTCACACCTGTCTCTCCGATCCAATTCCCCATATCGCCACCACCGTTGTCCCTCGAATCACCTAGTTCAGTTACCTGCGCCACTAAATCCAACAACTTCCCTTTCCCGCCACCATCGATCCTCGATCTCCGAGTATCGCCATCTTCTTCGGAGCTACAGGTGGGTGGATTACTTCACCGGTAATTAAAATTGCTCTAGGATAGCACTTACACACTTTCTCTGTCTATCTATCTATCTATCTATCTATCTATATTTATCTTTAGAGCTCTTTGTTCTCTTTCACTTCTTTCTCTATCACGTGCTAGTCGCTCTTGCCTAGGTGACCCTATATCTTTCATGTATTTCGTGCAGTCCTTGTATAAGTATTTTTTGATAATCCTCGTTGCACTCTGCACCTACTCTTTGCTGGCACACCTTTACTTATATATTAGGAACACACCATCGATTTGGCTGTCTGGTGGCGTATGTAATCCCCGCGGTAACGCATCCTTGAACAGCCCCAGGTTCGTCAGCTGGTTATCCATTCATTGTAAATTTTAGTTATTAATATGTCTCTACTGGTTCCAATCAGCGCATACGTACGTCAACTATTACCAAAGGCAGACAGTGCAATGTTAGGAGTAAGTTGTAGTGCCTGGTATCAAGGTGGATCAGGTGATATTTGAGGAGGAACACGTGTGGTTTATGATTTTTTTTTTTTTCAAACGGGGCAAAGGAGGGGAACAGAGAGTTGAAAATTGTATCCGTGTGTAAAGGAAGTGAGAAGGAGAAAAAGGAGGAGGAGAAGGACGGTCGGGATCTTAACGATCGATAAAACAGGCAAATGAATGAGCGGAATGCAGGCTGCTTTATTAATTAGAAGGGAGAAGCAACGGTTACGGGGGGGTAAGGTGGTGAACTTTAGAGAATTACCCTCCAACTTCGCCACCAGACTTATTCCGCCGCTTCCACGATATCCCCCACGATCTTATGTTTACGGGGTAAGTATCAAATCATTCCAATGTCCTGTATCATCGACGATAAGCTATTGGCATCAGTGGGTAATTGTTATTCTTTCCTAGTTGATTACCTCTGCATCAAACCTTATGTGCCTCCTTTTGAGAAAAGAAATTCATAATGTAGTGTATATTCTTGGTGTTTGTCCTTTTTTTCTTTTGTCTTATCATGATACATGTTAATGTTTCTCATATCCTTACGCATAAAATATTTCTTCGTCTAAAAACTGTGGTCATCGGAAAAATAAACTTGGATAGAATGGAATGTATAAAATGTGCTTAAAAATATTTTACAATTTCTATGTCTTTCTATTTTTTTTTTTCATTGTATATTTATATCCATCTCCCGGGCAAAAGATTAGGAATGAAAAAGGAAATTGGAGAAAACACAACAAATGATTGTGCGATTTTCCGTCTCGAAAGTGTGTGTTGACTCAAACAATTCACTGTTAATCAATTCGAAAATTAAATTACATCACAGTGCATTACACGGTATTCTATGGTCAAAGGTAAACGACTGTCGCAAAGTGGGTTTAATCAAGTTTTTATTGTTGATTAGACTGCAATGAGTACAGTGTACTTATGCAAACAAATTCTGCAGTACATGTACGTATAAACGTTTATACGTGTTTGGGATTGGTTACGTGTATACCAATTTTTCTGTGTTCTATTTAGTACGTGCATGCATGTTTTTTACATTATCATTTATGTGCCGAGTAACGAGGAAATAACAAAGAAATTAACTAATGGATAACAAGATAGCGAAAGAGACTACAGAAAATGTTTAGAAATGATAGAGAAAGATGCAAATTACATAATCATAATGTAATTGTCTTTTATGTTTCATTACTTATTTATATTGTACATAAAATAGTTCAGACAATATTTATGCTAGAATAACAAACAGACATTGAAGAGTTCTTTAATATTTATTACATTATCTAAAATATAAATTCTTGATAGTAGACTTCTTGATACAACAACGGTACTTCAATGTTGAATAATTTCAGTGTGGTGGAGGACCTGGTAAAGCAGCATGGCAAGGATGCAGCAGACCTTCTCCCCTCCCATTGTCTCCTATGTCCCCTCATGGATGCCGCGGAGATGGCTACAAGACAAAGCAATGCGAAGCTCATCGACGATGGATGAAAAGGAACAGGGTAAACTCGGCGCTTAGTAAACACAATTCATTCGAAAGAACGAATATGATGTTACCGATACAAAATTGTCTTGTGAAAGAATGAAGTCGAGGATTATTTGTGAATTTTCTTTCCTCTTTTCTTTTCTTTTCTTTTTGCTTCGTTTATTTGGAAATAAACTACTGTCGCGTTTTTTAGATAAGAGACGCAAGTTATTGCTATGGGAGCAGCGGAGAAGATGACGAAGAAGATGGAAGCAGTAATGCAAATCGTCGTAGAGGAGAAGTTAGTGCGGCAGTGAATACCGTACTGTACGCGGGGCTGGGAACTACAGCGCTCGGATTGGTTATCTCGTTTGTCGGCACTGGAGAGAAAGGATTCCTCAGTCCGGAATTGAGGCTGGTGGGTCCTTCGCTACTGTGCGCCGGTTTACTGTGTTGCCTATTTCGGGTGCTGCTTTGCCTCTGTTTATGTCGTTGTGGCCAATGCCGTTGGGGATTTTGCCATGTCGCTTCCGACAAAAAGGAGAAAGTGAGGAAAGCAGAAGCGCGTCCAGCCGGACCATTGCCTACCGCCTCACTTTTGTCACCATCGCAGCAGCAGCAGCAGCAACAACAACAACAACAACCACATCAACAATCGGCCGCGTCTTCGAGTGGTTTAGCATCATCGTCCACAAAAGCACATGAGCTGTTGCTCTCTCCTGCCCAACTACCAGAGTGAAGACACCGTTTACGAACGTTTTCTACGAAAATCAACATGCCGATTAACTGCCGGTTCATGTCCAATATAGAATTTATCTAATCTCCATTCGGCCTGAACCGTTCTCGCAAAAAGAATCCATCACAGCCTAATTCTAGTTCGATGCGAATTTTAGTGCTTAAAAACAATAGAAAAATAAACAATCGGCTACGTTTTTCTACCCCTACCGTGTTTGAAAAAGTAAACAAGTAATTATCAATGAGCCTTCAACTGCCTCCTCGTTTATTTCCTTTCATCTTCAGTTTTACTCTTTACAAGGTATCATTTAAAGTTAATTCTCACCTTCCCGTCTGAGATTTTAGAAATCTCGTGTCGGTTCTCGCATAAGTAAAAACAGCTCACAGTTGCAAAATTGATTTCACAGTGTTCGCCAGAAAACAAACGCGATTATTCACACACAGGAGATATGTGACAGTCAAATCGCGTTTTACGCGGATTATTAGCATCACTTTTAACCTGCACTGATCAAGAAAGCTGAAACTGCATTTGATCAGTGGATGTATAACTATATATAACTGGTGTGTCAGAAGTGGTAGCATTGGATCCTGTTGCAGCAATGGCAAACAACTGATCCTCGTATATAGTTCCCTGTGGTTCTGTCTTTCCATTACCAGTCGTAGCACCAGTACCTGGAGGATTATCTCCTTTCGTAGCTTCTCTATATTTTTGTAGATATACTTTTAGTGGTTCTACATAATTATCGAAACCAAGAGTCGTCATAGCAAATAGAATGTCTTCACCATTGATAGTCTTGCGTTTCTCCATGTGACACCGGTCACTTGCTTCAGATGTGATAAACGATATAAATTCAGATACACATTCTTGAACACATTCACGTGCGTCTTTGGCTATTTTTCCAGCTTCTGGTATGGCTCTTTTCATGATTTTTGCCACATTCGCTATTGGAAGAAACCGGTCTTGCTCGCGAAGTGGGCCTCCACCGCTACCACCACCAACTCCTTCTAACGGGTCACTGGCTTCATGATTAGAATCATCGGTGTTTTCAGGATCATCTAAACAGGAGTACTGTTCAAATCTTTCTTTTCCTGTATAAAATGATTTTATCATAATACTGTTTTCAATTTACTTGGTTAACATGGTAAGTAAAAGAAATAACAATCAAACAAAAGATATTTATTACACAACTAAAATGCATTTTTTTCATTCAAACTACTTTAGGACACTTAACAATATCTTATAGCATATTGGTGCAAAATAATTTGTTAATGAATTGCGTGTGTCGCTTATAGATGTTCAACTTCTTCTCGTTGATAGTAAAACGTAGTATCGATGTAGAAAACTTTAGAAAAATTTTCTACGAGATTAATAAAGTATCTCTATTTTTGCCCCTACTAAATCTTTTTATTTTTATGCTATTTTAGTGTAACAACGTTATAAATATTACGTAAGTCGTAGAATTTTTATTTATATTGAGAGTAAAGAAAATCAAAACAATATTAACCTACCTTCCATATCGTCCGATTGTACGTTAATATATGATGTAGAAACGCCGCCTCCGCTAAGGAAAGCAGTTGGGCTTGCCAGACGTAGGGTAATCATGGCGGCGTAGGGTACAGTTATGACGTCAAAGTAGAGGGGAGAATAGACTAGATGGCGCAATAGTCGTATCGTTCTGGTGACTATCTCCTATTCTCGCCAGCAGATGGACAAATAGTCATCATCTTTTCCGCCACTATCCGACCTATCACCGATCCCTACATCATAGACGCTCGCCTGTGATGAGACATAGTGTAATAGGCCTACAGGGGATGCTATTGACAGAAAAAAGAACGTATTGACAACAGTACCTCATGGGTGATATGAAAACCTATTGATACGAATGTCACCTTTAATGCACCACGCGCAATTCATATGGCATGTGTTTACTACAGCACCCTACACGTAGGGTCGTAGGGTACTGTCTGACAAGTCTGGTTGTAGACCTCTATGTAATGATCCTCCGTCATCGCCACTTTCACCACTATTTTCCATTTCCAGTTTGACTTACAGAAAATAGATGATTCCAATACTTGAAATTCCCTTAACCTTGTTCGTCGCGCCGCTTTGTTTTTGCAACAAGTTTATTACATTTTTTGGCATAAACAAGTCTGTCAATAGATATCGATATCATGTGGTCGCAAATCATACAAGTCTGTCATGTACTGAAGTAGTTCAATAAAAATTTCTGTAAACTGGTTTTGTATTAGAATAAATAAATATTAGACCTATCCTTTACGTCATTGTTCGATTTAGAGAAATGATGAAATCTAAGTGTGTATAAAATTTCCTTACAATTGGCAAAAATTTCTTTATGCCTTTCAAGTATAATTTTACAAAATACTTAGTTTAAACATCCTAAGGAATTAAACGAAGTCGAATAAAATTGAAAATTGAAATAATCATTTTTATACAGTTCAGAAAGGATTTTGTATATTGGTACCACTGAACTAGTCATATGCATATCGTGCTCTTCTGCATATGATGAGCAACGTCACCAACGAGTTTATGTGAAATCTTTCTGTTACGTACTTTTGTATTTCAATTCATCAATTTCCAAACGACAATTGCTTTGATGATTTTTATTCCTTCGAATCAAGGGACATAAGTGGCCTGCTCGTAAAACATGGGATCCTCCCACAGTATTGAAATACCTGGAGGTGGGACAGAAGGTTACCATATACTGAGGGTAAAGAACATTTGTCAGAATATTTTTATTCACTTTACAAATATAGCTTTTGCTATTGTCTAATGAATATCTCTATATTACACTAGATAACGAACCTAACAACTAAATAAAATTTTAGTACAGCTGCTAATTGATCAAGCAAACATTGCTAAATCATAACTATAGCCTGGTATAATTACAATATTTCATTTAGTCTTTACGATTAAAATAGGTACAAGAAGGTTCTCCTGGACAGGAAGCTGGCCTTGAAGCATTCTTCGACTTCATTGTAGCCATTGGAAATACCCGCTTGGTCTGTTTTTCTATTATTTTTTTATTAAATTAAAATTTTATGTATTAGGTGTGACATTTTAATTTTTGTAACAGACGTGTAAAAGTTTTACTTGTTTAGTAATCAATACATGATTACCACTACTTTTGATAAAATCATAATTGAACAGTTAATGCTATTATGAATAAGAGCAAAAATTAGACTAAACATATTTAGCTGTAGATATACCTTTTACATAAATCATTATCGAAAGCATTTGATTGGTCAGTTATTCAATCATTGAACATATGTGTATGATTTGATTTTTTTATAGAATCAGGATAATGATACCTTAAAAGAACTGCTTAAGGATGGTGTAGACAAAAAATTAACGCTTACAGTGTACAGTAGTAAAACTCAATCTGTGAGACAAACTGTTATAGTACCTAGTCTCACGTGGGGTGGACAGGGTCTCCTTGGAGTTAGTGTGAGATTTTGTTCCTTTGAGGGTTCCAATGAAAATGTTTGGCATGTCCTTGTAAGTATGTAGTAAGCATAATTAAATCGTAGAAAAATGAATAACAGGCATTGAGAACATTGACTAACATTTTTGTGAATTATGGATAATTATTGTATGTAGGAAGTACATCCATCTTCTCCTGCCGAATTAGCAGGTTTACGACCATTCACAGATTACATTATTGGTGCTGATTCGGTGTTGCACGAGTCCGAGGATTTGTTCACTTTGATAGAGGCGCACGAATCGCGTACTCTAAATTTATATGTATATAACACAGAAGATGATTCTTGTAGAGAAGTTACAATTATACCTAATCATACGTGGGGCGGAGAGGGAAGGTATATAGACACGTTCTTTTCCTTGTTATTTTAATTCAGATTTTATGCAAATACGTTTTTATCTTACAGCTTGGGTTGCGGAATAGGATATGGATATCTTCATAGAATACCAATTAGAAACGTGATAGAACACAAACCTAATTCATATAACTCGTACACAGTATGTGTCAAATGTTTCAATTATTGTATCGATTATAGTCAAACTTTTTTCACTATCCAAGATACTTTTCAGAGCACTACAAAGTCTGCTGCTCTAAATCAAGTGACAACCACAACTGTCACTCATCCCGGGGGAAGTAATATGGTGACAAATATACCACCAGGTTTCTCTATTCCACCTAATTACGTTGCATCGCAAGAAGCCACTACCAAAGCTCAACTTGAAACTACTACATTACCGCAAACCATGTATACACCAAACGTGCAGACGTACACTGTTCCACAATTGAATCCTGCTACTGTCGGTGGATCTACAACTATTTCCATGCCACATGTGATGTCCAATCAAGGGACTATGAATGTTATGAGTGGTAAATTATTAGTAATTAATAGGGGTGTGCGGGATCCCGAAAGTATCGGGTCGAGAATTTTTTTCAAGATCCCGAAGCAATTTCGGGGATTGAAAATACTGGGATTTCTGAGAAGTATCTTCCGAGGCTACATAGTGTAGGTCGCGTATTCAACAACATTGTGATATCGGTTTCGACTGCAGTTTCAAACTTCTTTCGCAAAATATCCAAAACCATGGTCGCATTAAATAAAAGTAGTCCGAAATGACATTCGGGTTTTCGAAATTCTTGAAAATTCTGAGATTTTCGTTCCCACACACCCCTAGTAATTAAGCAATATTTACAGTTCTATGGTCTGTTTTTCAAAAGACACTTGAACTGCATTCACAGTTATAGTAGATGTTCATCTCGTTCATAGTTCTTAATTTGCAACATTTATATTTAGGTAATAGTGCTACACCTCAACCAAACGTAATGCCAAATATACCTGGCATGCCTACTATTCCACCTTTGCCAGCATTCGCCACTAATACAACAATGTTGAGTGAAGCTGGTGCTGCTGCCGAGTTACCCAAGGATTTATACAGCCCACCCATTGTACAGAATCCAATTCAAAGTGCCACGACAACCGGAGTACCGTTTAACGTGCCTCAATCTCAAGTAGTAACAGTACCGATTTCTCTACCCGGAATGCCACCCATTACCGTTAGTGCAAGCCTACCGCAGAATACGTCTTTTTACACGCCTGTTCTTGACCAAAATCAAATACCCGGCGCGAACACGGTTCCCACGTCTACAATGACACCAACACAGTAACAATAGTCTCGTTTCTAAGAAAATTTTGATTTCCTAATGAAATGAATATCAATGAATGAAATTAAAAGCGCAATTCATGTGTTACAAATATACTGTGTCACTCTACTCTTGTGCGTTTATACTTTATTACTTGTCTAAACTAATATATACAAGTTCTTGGGTACGCAAGGGAAAGATTATGTAATTCTGTACATAGTTAAAATAATCACGAAAACTATGATTAAATTAAAGCATTTAAGAAAAGATACAAGTATTACGTTCGTTCAGCTGCTTACGATTTTCATTGTGCATGTTTGTACTATAAATATTACTCTTATAATTTTCAATTATACAATAAATAAGTTTAATATATACTGATACAAGTTTAATTTTCATTATTTGCTGTATCATTGTCACATTATTTGTTATTACTTATGATTTGTACAATTTGTATACAATATAATTGTACAATGATAAACTAAGACATTTGTGAATTATTTGAACAGTTAGTATCAATAAATTCTGAAGCTTATAAAAATCATATTTGTAAAATAATTTCTCCTGAATAAATGTATTGCGATTATGTTAGAAATACTGTGAAGAATGTAGAAGATATTGTTTTTAGAAAAACCATTTATTCTATTTATACACCAGTACAAGAAGAAATACTATTAATGTAGAAGATCTGATAATATTTAAATAATTATCTCTGTGTCTCCTAATTCCTCATCAGTGGGTAGAGTGAACTTGGATGGATCCACAAGATCAGGATCTATTTGAGGCAACCCATTCTCCTCTCTGTAACGAAGTCGTAAATATGCCTCTCGGCGGGCCCAATCTTTCAATCTTGGATCTGGCAAGTATGCCATTATAAATGCACCGCCCACCAAGCAAAAGCTAACAGAAACCAACAATGTTACGTGCATAAGAAACCGATCAGTGAATTTATTATCCTCGTCGAACCCAAAGGAGACCCATTCCTTTTTAACAGCAACTCCTTGATCTGCTGAAGTGTCGTCCTTTTTAGGTGTTGATGACACGAGGCGTTTTATTAGATCATTTGGTTTCACATGTTTTGGCTTAGCTAACAAGGCAAGCCCGTTTTTGATTCCTTGAGAACGAACTATTTGGAGCAGACTTGACATTTTTCAAAGTGATTATTTCTCAATCATATATTGAGAATGTCAACTCGAATATATGTTGTTCGTTAATCGTAATTAGTCGTCAATGAATCGTAATAATTTCAGAAACCAAAATTAGACATCTGCGTAACTTTTATTCGAGTAGAAACAGCACGATCAGTCGGACAGGTTAGGAATTACGTATATGTATGTAGGCAAGAACTTGCAGAATGCGCTAACGTGAATGCGTTTAGGAAGAAAGCGAACGAGGGCGCACTAATTTAAACATTTAGTTCCCAATTAATTAGAATTGCACTGCGGACCTTCATGCACTTACGCTGTAAACAAATGTTTAAAATACAAAAGAACATGTATATTAATAATGATTAATAATATTTTTATTTTGTCTTATCCTTACATCAACAAATCAAATGGTCAATGAAAAAAATTTTCTCCTTAATTTAGTTTTCATAGAATTAAGTATAAAAAATAATATAATTTCCAGTTTAATTATTATTGCATTAAATTTCCTTTTCGTTGACTTTTTTCTTAATTTATATTCTCTTTTGAAGTAATTTATTTTTTTAAATTGTTACAAAATTACAACTACACATAAACGTATTCTTGAAGATTATAAGGGTATTAATTGATATATCTTACGAAAAATTCATTTATTTTCATATACAAAAAGAATTAAAACATGTATAACAAAATTTTAAATTATTCTTACAAATACATAATGTCTACTTGTTTTGTATAATATTTTCTTTATTACAGGAGTCACTTTCTGTATGTACTGTAGACTGGCACACTTCCTGCCACAAAAGATTAGTTAAGTTACTATCATCAATATTATAACAAAAATGATGAATATAATCCACCTTATTTGATACATCTGATATCGTAGTTAAGGATAAGGTTTATTTAAATAACAAGTGTCCTATAAATACAGATCGCTGAAACAAATAAATTAGATAGTAATTATAAGGATACATCCCGTAATATTTTCTTTAAGTTTTTCATAGTTCCATCGTATTCTGGTTAATTCTTTGTACAAGTTATGTTTTCTCCTATAAAAAAAGTTAAGTCAATAAACAAGAATAACATTTATTAGTTACAAAGAAATTATGGTACAAGTACAAACCTTCCTTGATCCAATAATTCTTGATCTCTTGTATTTCGTTTGAGGGCCTTAAGTTTATTTCTCTGCAACTCCAATGAATGATTCTCCTCCATAAGCTTGTTCTTTTCAGCTTCCAACTCTGCCTATATAAAAATATACTTTTTAAATTCGAAACGAAAAAGGGTTATATTAAATATCAAAAACCATTACTATGCGATCTAAGTGCTTAGTTAATTCGTGATCCTTGTACTCCAGTGTTTGTTTTTCAGATTGAAGACATTTTTCCATGCAGGTTATTTCTGACATTAATTCCTGGATTTTCTTTTCATCTTCTATAAAAAAGTAAAAAAAAAGAAAAGTATCTTTTTCGGCTCTAAAACGGCAAAAATGTAATACAATTAATTACCGTTGCAGCATTGGTCGTGTTTAGCTTTGACATGGTCTATTAAGTTTAGTTTGTTTTGTAATAACTCCTTCATCTGTACGTCCGAAACTTTCACATGCTTGTTCTTCAAAGCCATTATATCGTCCATTCTTGTTTTGTTAACAATATTTACTACAGATAGAAAAATATAAATTCCAATGCAAACTCTACGTTAGTTGTCAGCAACCTTCACTCGTAAAATTTAAATTGTCACCATGCATTACTGCCAACAACATAGACTATCAAAAATACTAGTTGCTGATGCACGGCCTGCTGGAAGCAAATTTTAAGTTCATTTAAAATACCGTTGACTATTAAAAGAAGTGTATCTTCTCTTCAAAACACAAAATATTAAAAGCTAAAATATTTTGAATCAATATTAATACATTACAAGGTTAGAAAAGACAGAGAGATAAGAGAAGTAAAAATGCAAGTATGAGATAGATATACGTATACGTATACACGTTTTCGCTGAAGTCCAAATAATTCCTTTTTGTTGAGAATATATGTAAATATAAAAAAAAAATAAGAGGAAGAATATGTAGGTATTTTAAAATGTGGAAGGATGCAAAAAGTAGATGTATCACATGCAAATTTATATATTTTTAAGATCATTTTGTATCACAAATATTTTAACAGAGATCATTTTTACAAGTACCATGCTTTTTAATTGTGATATGTTAATTAACGCACCTTTAGCATATTTATCATAATGGTATATAAGTATGAAATCTTGAAAATTATAATTTTACGAAGATATGATATTATTACATAATAAACATAATCTGGGTGCAGTATGCACCTGATTAGAAGATTCATGAATATGTAATGTCTAATGCACTTAAGTCTACAAGAGATATTGAGGTTTTACAACAGAATATGTCGATAATGATCACTAAATCCCTGCTATCTAATGACTTTTCGAATCACCATATTTCGTAATTGGCGATGATATAAATATTTAGAACTTAACGAAAATGTCTTTTAAAGATCACATTTTTATTAAAGATGTGCAAGAACTCGAAAATGTCGGGAACCCGATCTCGGGATGAGTCGGGAACAGATCGGGATTCCCGAGAGTATAGGGAACCCGAACGACATTTCGGGACTAGATATTTAGGTTTGTATCAACATAAGCAACGACGTGATTTCAAAGCTATTCCTGAAATTTTTGAGACCCGTCCGATTCTGAAAAAAATTCTTGTCCCGACCGAACCGACATTTTCGGGTTCTCGCACATCTCTTAATTTTATCCAATGTTTGCTATCATATATGGCGTTACAAAATCTTGGTCCTAATATCTTAATTGTCAAGAGATAGTGTATTAATCGCAATAGCTGCTATCAAATAAGTTAGCAGTTAAGAGTAATACTTTTTTGAAGATGAAATGCAAGACTATGGCGTATTAATGTTATATAATAACAAGGACCTTACTTAATACTTAAAATATAAACAAGTCCTTTAACTATTTAATAATTATTTATCCACTTAATTTCTGTCCATCTATTCAATTTTTCAACAAATGCAACATCATTAAAATTATGACAACAATAAGATAATAAAATTGAATAAGATGCCACAGAAGGCCATAATATTAACAATTTAAATACAGCAATTGAAACAATTTTGTTGAGAATGTGTTTGAAATTGGAATAAAATCGAAATAGAAATCTCGATAGTCTGTTTGCAATGTTTGTAAACTATAGGCTTCTTTGTAGTGGTTCATTTTTAATATTTTGTCCTTTTTATGTTTGAGTCTTTCTCTTGAAGTATTATGACCTAAATACAAACAAAATAAAATAAATGTAAAAATATACAATTTCTTGCTATGAATTTCAATAATTATTAAACTAATTATTTACCACATAAACTGGATAATATTTTCTTTAAATTCAGGCACTTGTGTGATAAAATATTACATTGTAATATCTTTTTCCCTTTCGTTTATAAGATCATCAGTCATGATTGAGCACATTTACGTTTATCTGAGCAATTAAAATATTTGAACTCCGAGCTCGTTCTCTACCATCTCGAGTATTGTTCGATCCTGACGTAGAACCATTACCATTGTTATTTTCACTGTTATTGTTATTTGCGGTGTCATCCCCAGTTGCATTAGAGTTATTTCTTTGAACTAATGCCGCATTGGCACTGTTTTCAACTTGCTCTCTTCCAAATTCTGTTACATTTCTGTCAGTCTGTCCTTCTGTTAATTGTCTAAAAATTAATGTATAAACATTTTATAGCATTTTATAACATTTATGTGTTCTTTTAAAATAATTAAATAATAATAATAATGATTTTAAAAATTAGTTACAGAAATACTGTTTACAACTAGGAGAGTCATTTACTTACGCTGGAACCAGTACATTGGGATTATCATTGGCAGATGGTCTTTCAAATGTGGTATTGAATTGATCCAGTGTATTCGTACTATCATGATTGTTATTTAAATTGTTTTCGTAGTTCGGGTTACATGAAACCCAACTTGGATGCTTAAATACACTTGCATTTACCAGTCTATTTTTATCTTTTAAAATTTTATTGTTGTTGAATGGCGTGTATGACAAATTCTTTGGATGATCAATGAAAGGACCTGTAAAATATGTTTTGCATGAGAAAACATGCTGAGTATTCTGTAATCACTGTTGATGTAACATACATTATTCTATGCTACCTATTACCGCGTTTTGAACAGCTTGCAGTTAATTCAGCGTTCAAGTAGGTAGATATACTGTAATAAAATATTCGTATTCTTTGTAAAAAAAAAAATTAACCGTTTTAATGCACAGTTAGTACTGGAAACAAATACAAGAAAATGTTAAGAAGTAAATAATTATGATAGACAAAGCAAACTACAGTGCCCATATTATTTGATTTATGCATTGCTGTCAATTTGTCAGACATTATTTCCTATTTAAAATTTAAAAGAGAACACGGAACATTATGTATACGTACATGTATAAACAACTGCAAACAGACAGCAAGCTATTCTATAATCTATCTACATATGAATAAGATTTTTAAAAAAGAAACTACCTCTTGCATTCTAATCTTACGCAAGTGTTGCAAGTGTGAAGTGAGTTAAGTATACCATGTAGTGTAACTGTGAAAATATTTACTAAAATATTTAATAATACTCACTGCTTTCTACTGGTGGGGCAGTTGGTTGCATTACACAAAAATCGTCACAGAATTCAGATTTGTTGATCTTACACTTTCTACCTCCTACAAAATAATATTACAACAATAATAATATTAAAACCCATAATACTACACAGTTTCATTGTATGTATTAAACCATAAACTTGTTTACTTACGTCGTTTAAAAAATATTACACAACCTATAACAATTAAAATAATGGCCGCTACTACTCCAATTGATGTACAAACAATCCAAATAATATTTCCATTGCCATCTCCTGTTAAAATAAGATAAGAAAGAAATTCATTATACAATTATGTATTTTAAAAGTGAACAGTGATAAGGAATTTTTTATTAATATTTTTTTAATTTGACTTACCAGAAACATTCTCAGGGGGGTTTATCTTCTTGCACAGATGAGAAAATTCTCCTGTTCCCAATTCTTCAGCATTATAACTGTTAACAAATACATTGTAATTAGCAAGAACATAGAAACTAACCTCTTCAGTATTTTAAGCACAAATATCTTTTAATATAAATATACAAATATAATATATAAATTACTTAGGAAGACACGGCCCACATTGCGATGCACTTCGGGCAGGTTTGATATTTTCTGCCCGGTTGTATCTGCTACATAAAGTATAATTCACGCATTGTCCCGATACGTGATAACAATACTGTTTCTCCGAACAGTCCACGTCGTCACGACAGAATCCTTCCTCGATCGTACCCTATAAAAAAATTGTTATTTTAAAATACATTATCGCTTGTATATCTTTTCGAAAGATATTACAAATTTTAAACAATCTCCGTAAACTGCGTGCTAGTTAATATTTATATTTCATCGAAATTTAAAATTTTTGCTGCAAACGCGTAATTTCTATGGCCGTTCAAATTTAATAAGATAAAAATAATAAGTGATCAATTAAAATAGATAGAATAATATTGTGGCAATTAAATAATGAAATATTTTATTAGTAAAATCATATGGACGCGATTCTATTATGTGTAGTAGGTTCGGTATATAATTCAATAAAAATTAAAAAGATTAAAGTATTTTGTTATTTTATATATTTTATAGACTCAAATTATTTAAAAAATAACAATCTTAGCATCATTAATTATTTAATTGTAAAGTTTCATATTTCGCGAACGCTTCCGAAAGCGGCTTCAGTATTAAAAAAAAATGTTATAATATACATTTTTTTTTTAAGATTTTAACCAACGGTGTTTACCGATTACTGTAGAAAACTTATGCAGTTGAAGAAATAAATATTAAGTTCCCGAAGAACGCGATTTTCCCGCATTGTTCTCTACGAAATAATCAAGGTTCAAAAGCATGAGCAAGCGAATTTCGATGTCTCGAAGGGCCGCCATTTTGTGGAGGGTAGCCGTCCGCCATTCGAGTATGAATTTTGTTCTCGATCATAAAATACTTGTTGCTTATAATAGTCAAAATCAAATTCAATAGTCGTTATTTTAACCATCATAAATCTTTATTTACCTCGAGCATAATCTATTCTTTCTAATTGACACCAAAATATTTGTCAATTCTCAACACACATTTAATAACGCAGCAAATAATGACTCACTGAATTTTTTTAATAAGTTGTGGAAATTATATCTTTATTCTTATGCGCTGCATGCTCTCAATTCCAATTAGAATTACAATTACAATTATACCTACAGAAACGTAACATGTATATGCTTTCCATTAAATACGCATAATTAAATCGATAAAAATTATTATTTTTCCCCGAACGTTTAATTTTCGCCGATTCTATCCTTACGATAGAACCACACGCTTCGCATTACGAAACTAATACTTTTTATTGACATGTGAGAACAATATGAACGAGCCACGTGTGACTGAACTACGACGTAAACAAAAATACCACAAGGAAAGAAAAAAAAAGTGTTCCCTTATCTGTTACTAAACGTTTATCTGACAACGTCATGCTTGAATATATGAACAAAGTAGATTTACAGTACAATACAATGATAAAAATCTTAAAAAATCGAAGACTGTAATTGGCCCTGATTCGCTCCTATCTGTTTCCATGAGGATGCATACGAATACTCCTGGTACGGTTGCTGTATGACTCATCGGCGGTGTGACCGCGGGACACCGGCGTTGCGCAGCTAGTACCAGAAAATCATTCCGGTTTCAGTAATAAAAATTCCGCTCTATTCTCGATCAAATGATGCGCATTAAATTATTCGACTACCTTCGACTTTTATTTGTCACGTTATTCCAATAGAACTAAAAAAAACTGTGTCGCACGTTACCGATAATCCCAGTACAGCACTCGTATGGGAAATAAAAAGTTACTTTTCTCCGTACGCGTTATCGATATCAATTTTCACGGAAAAATTGCATGGAAAAATTCACGGAAAATCAATTTTCCAAATGTTGATGTATGATGATGAAATCACGCTAGAAGAGTAAGAGAGGGAGAGAAGGGAGAAGAAGGACGGAGAACGAACGAGATCAAGAATCTTTGCGGATCAACAGAAACTTCACTTGTTTCCAGCGTTGAATTTGTGTAACAATTAAAAATCATATAATAGTTAATTCTTCTACGTATTTCATCTCGCTGGCCTTTTCCGCGATACACATCGCTCTAAATGTTCCGTTTGATTACCTCTTTAACGAGGTCGTGAATCTGTACGCATATGTGTTCATATTCGCGAGATATTTATTGTTAATTTATCTCGGTAAGATTCTTTGAAGTTATCGTATCAAGTTAATTGATCTTACCGAGAAGAGGAATAGATGAACACGATGTTAGGAACAAAATTTTACATTGTGCGACGTAAGTAGGAATTTCAAGTGTTAGAGTACACTCACCATTGGAAGAAATGATGCGTTTGTAGAGGGCCTCGAAGTACGTTTCACAGTTGTAATCGCATATGCGTAATAATTGTCTGTATAATTCTGACAGGTTCATTCGAACACACTTTCTCGATACGTCAACCTCTTTCAGTCCAGAAGTCGGTCTTCTCTGGACGCTAGTTCACTCCATACTGAAGCGTGCAGAAGCGTGTCTGAACCTGAACCGGCTGAACCTGTCGCGCTCTCAGGTGGGAGGAGAGGAGGCGGCAGAGTGGGGGAGTCGCTCTCGGTAGTGATGTAGCCCTATCAGCTTCCGAACCTTCCAGAGTAAATTCAGAGCCCCCTATCGAAGGAGGATCCATATGCGCTTCGCGCCCTTCATTGCATCGATAAATTTTTCGCCAGTCTATCACCACCAATCACCACGCTTTCTTCTGACACTTTGTTCCTTCCATAACAACAAAATATAGCATAAAAAGGGAGCGCGCAATTCTCTTGCGAATAGCACTTGCAACATTCTGTCGAAAAATCGTTGATTAAAAATATAATTTGTCATGTAAATTATGTGAAATTATTTCTATCAAATTCACTAATTTGATTGACGTTCAAATTGAAATACTATATGTATAACAATAAAAATATATTGCAGTAGAAGAGAGTTTGAATAATTAATCCAATTGGCAATTAAATTTTTTTTAGCACATTTGTTAAAACTGAATATAGCGATTCTTAAATGTTCAGAAAAAGTTTAATCCATTCTATATTTTGTTTACGTACATAGATAAGTAAGCCGTACGCCGTTATCGATATGGTTTGAGACTGTAATTTGATAGCCGGCGACCGCACGCGTGACGCGTGACGTATCAACACAATTGTACACAATTAAAATTGCGGAGCTCAACAGAGGGCACATCTTACCACCCACATATCAATATTATGTTATTGTATATAGTTATGGTCTGCTTGCTATCTTATACCCTTTCTACTTCTTGCCGCCTTTGTATTCTGATTACCGTATCACTTAACACGCATGACGGTTGCTAGGGTTATTGGTGACTGGTGCTCAAATTTTTGACTGCCATTATGGAGGTCACCAATAATGGATAATACATGTGAAATAAATGAAAAAAAAAAACATTAGCGCGAATTACGAGGTCGCGGACAAGACGTCAATAATAATAATTCAGCTTTTGGGTCCACACGGCGAGTATAACCGTGTCTGACAAACCCCTTCGGCTGACTCTCACCGGACTAGACCCTTCCAGCTGCTTCCCACGGGACTAATCTCCTTCGGACGATGCTCGCTGGTCTGGTTGTTCAAGCTCGGTGCTGCGGACGCTGGTCGTCCCGTGGAAGAAGCTCCTCTGGGTGCTCGGCGGGCTGAAACTGGGCTATCTCTCGGGCACGGTCGACAGGAGCCAGCGTGATCCGGGCGGGCGTCCTCCAGGGGACCTGCTCTTGTTGACCGGTCACGACGCGCATTTAGCGGCTGAGTGTATAATACAAAACAATACAATATCTTAAAACTACGCAAATGTTGCGTGACGTCACAATTACTATATCTGTATTATCATCATACGTTTCTTGAAATTGATCTTTTTATTGAATGAAGGAATAGAGCGGTAAATAAAAACAGTTTTAGTATCTGTAATCAGCAGGTAGTGTCATTAACGATCTCTTTGCTCTGCAAACTTCTCGACCCTCTCTCGTGTCAATAAAATATTGGTTGTGAACTTATAAGGCATGAAAAAGTTGGAAACGAGATTTAATGAAGTAAAAAACATAATGTATATTTCTTGATTTAGCATATATGTACATACACTGATGAAATGTGAACAGCCTTATTTCTATTATTTTACCATACAATAATAAGCCATAACGTAATACTTAAAGTATTCAACACAAAGTTATAGATGCTCCTAGAATGTCATAATAGATCGTCTTAAATTACGTCTAGTAAGAGCTAATGTTTGAAACTTTTTCTTTTGTTTTGTAACCACAACTTTGGAACAAAAAATTTCAAATTCGTACCGCGTTTTATTTTCGTAGTCCCTCTTATTTCTTTTATGTTAAACAGTTACTAATAGAAGATTAATTAGTTTAGTTTAAGCTTTAGAATAGTCTCGCAAACTTCACATTTTTGCCTTCTGTCGGATTTGTAATAACATATTATAAATTATTCTTGATTGTTCTTTAATGCAAGTATTTCTGCATAGAATACCGGTAATGATTATAACTTCAATCTCAAAGAAGTTTAACATTATCGTATGTAACTTCTTTTCAACTTGCGAGATCTTTTTTTTTAACAAAGGGAAATCGGTTCATGTACATTGTACAAAAGGCTACCCATATCTCTTAATGTTTCTTCTTTGATGTATCCAAATATATGTATTTTCTTTCCATTTTATTCTTCTTTCCAGGTACTACTTCATTCTTCACATTACAACTGCATTAGTTCACACAATGTTCCCAATCAACAGACATTCACATTACTTCCATGCTATTGTGCGTGCTTTCTGTAAAGCCCAGCGTGGACGTTGGCGCATCCTGCGATGTTTCTTCTAAAGATTGTGCGTCCATGCCCTCTGGTACATTGTTCGTTGTCGAACTTGCACTATCATCCCAATTTATCTTGAATCTAGTAACACGTGGTTTGTCTCCTAAGATGTTTCGTTGTACTTTGTCGAACTGTGGTTGCGGTGGTGGATTTTCTCTCAGTTCGGCATCTGTATATTCATTGTTTATAAAGTAGCCAACGCGCACAAATTCATGTCCTCTGTATGAACAAGTTAACAATACAACTGTAACCCCCAAAGCATCATTGACTGGTATTCTGCTGACGTCTGGAGGATCAGCCTAAAAGTAAATTGGTATATTAAACACATATTCAAATACCAAGTGGAACTTAAATTATAGGCACTATAATCTTTAGGTTAACAAATTTGATGTATAATTTAATTGTTTTTCACGTTGTTAATTTACCTGAAATACGAACATATGTCTTCCCTCAGGGATTGGACCAACGTATATTGTGTCTAAAACCTGATCAAATTCCTCGGATTCGGCACTGCCGACATAGATCATTTTCCATTCTAAATCTGCAATTGTCAATAACCATACAACGTTATTTATTTCAATTACACAATTAATTAGGAAAGTTTATTTCGCGATGGAAAACATATTTAACTAACCACTATCAATACTTTTCTGAAAGTTAAAACTAAAAAAAAATAATACATTTATGTGTCCTTGGAGAACATACCACTGGACCGATTAAACTAACCTAGTATAGTGTTCAAAGCATTAAGAAATGCTATTAATTGAAGTATCACAGAAGTAAACGTATATTTATACTTATAAATGAGAACAAAGATTATGGATAGTACCTTCTTTTAATTCTTCGATACATTCAAACGTGACTTCAAATTGGAACGGGTTTAAAAACGGCGAAGGATTGTCGAGAACAGCTACGTTCGCTAGCTGAACTTTGGCCATCGTTGTTGTTGTTTAATTAAAATGTTCACTGAATGATCCGTATTTAACGATGACCGATTGGAAAAATCGTTATCCAAGTCCTACCAGTTTAAACCGTATTTCCAAATTAATCTGATATGAAGCGAACGATCTCGAATCGAAGGATAAGCATTCTAACGCTTGGCACAGGTCGCTTTGGCGGGAACAGAACCGAAAGACATTTCCGGTATCTTGTCCGTTGCTTTTATGCAAACACAACAAATCAAGAATCGCTCTCCTGAACTTGGCGCGGACTTTAAGTGCTGCTTGGAAAATGCTAGTTGTAGTTTCATTAGCGTATTAATAATCCTTTCGGAAGAAATTTACCTTCGTAATCTCAAAAAATTCATTAGATACGTTTATCTGTTTAATTGAGAACTCTGATGAAAGTCAATTAAAATTTTCAAGATAAATTTGAAATGATAAACTGCGAAATTTTCAAAAGTAAAAAAGTAAGCTAAAACGAACTGGATTTTTCAATTGAAATAATGTTTTTCACTAAATGAATTGCTTACAAATTGAAATGAAGTTGCTTGACCTAACCTTCCTTAAGGACTATTTACAATGAAGAAAATTTCAACTGGTGGAGTTGCAAATTTTCGCAGGTAATATCTTTTAATATATTGTCAACGAAATTTGTTTAATTGCGAAACTACTTATTCTATTAATAAAAATTGTAATGGATGGGTTACGGAACGCATGGGTTCGAAATCGACTGAAATCGACTTTTGGCCAGCTAAATCAATGAAAAAGTCCACTGAAGTACCGACATAGCTAAAAAATCAGTGGTTCTCTTGTGCCCTCTACATACATGAATTCGTACTAAACAAGTCTAAATTCACGAGTTATCGGTAGTGTTCAGCTTGACACGAAAATAGTACTGCATCATCTTTTTAGCCTGGAACAGAACCTGCATCATCTTTTTAGCCTGCAGTACAACCTGCATCATCTTTTAGGCGGGATCAGAGCCTACATAGAAGAGCCTCTTTTAACATAGAAATAGTATCCACTCTGGCATTATTTGGAATCCGCTGCTAATGATGCAGGTTCTGGTCCAGGCTAAAAATTAGACTAGGGGGTAGCACTATACCAGGGACATTAAAATCCCGGGCGTGAGAACTCTCATTTCCTCTCTGCTAATGGATCTCTAAAAAGTAGAAAATCTACGAGAAAAATATATCGAGTGATTAGTGTATTCCTATACGATCTCTGTATACTTATCCAAGATTCGTGAAATCGATCGTGACGGTAAAACAGTAAACAGTACAGTTTACCATTCTACCGATAGATGGCAAGTCCGTGGACATTTCGGACGACTCCCGTGCGAAAAATACCCTGCTACGTAAATTCCGAATGACCCCATAATTCGCCGATGCGAGATCTAAGTGACTTCTGTCAAATATCGTCTACAAACAAAAACTGGCGTATTGAACGCGCACAGGTACCGAGTCACGACCTTCGTATTCCGTACACACTTGTCGGGGAGCAATCGGGCTTTGACACACAGTCTCTCGGACGTCCTTTCCCTTAGACGACGTTGCGAATCCTTGTTAGCCGAGGGTGAGTTCGGCCATGTTGTTGAGTTCGACGACCGGAGGAGATATATATTCGAAATTCGTATCGTAACGTTCCTGTTTCTGGTCCGGCCGTTCGTCAGCGAATGATGCAGCACTGAACGATATGTGGTTTGCCGAGAAGAGGTAAGTTCCCATTATCTCTTTCTCGTCAACTTAAATCGTCATCGCCGCGTTCTCGCCCGTTCGTTCGCCCGTCCGTCCGTCCGTCCTCCATCGCGTTCCATAATAAACATGAATTAAGGTCGATACGCCGACTGTATCATGTCGCACAAATAAAGCATACAATTACATGGTTTAAACGGTTGATAGGATTTCGATTAGAACCGTGCAACCCGCGGGCCAAGAAATTCACCCGATCGTATCACGATCGGATCGCGCTCCGGTCCGTTCGCAGGCATTAAACTCGGTTCACGAACCCATTCGAACGTCGGGCGGCAGAATCAAACGGATCGCGCCAGAAACTCGTTTGCGCGGTGCACACGGTTTTTCGAGTCGCGTTTTTCTTCCAATCATTTATTTTCGCACACCTTAATCGCCCCGTAACCAATATAGGGGATATATTTTCAGCGCGAAATGCTAAGAATTTAAATGTGGCGAGCCGCAACGGACTCCGTACCGATGGCATTCGACTTTAACGTTTATTTCGACTTCCAATAGCGGTTCCTCTCAGTCTTTCCCGCTACGTATAATGGTAATAGTTTGATTGCAAATTTTATATACGCTTAAGAAAAATATATTATTTTCAATTTTCTGAAATTATTACGGGAATTATAGTAATATAATTAGACAGTTCGTTTTTACTTAAAATTAGTCTATACGTTACAATCTTCTTTTAGATAATATATTCAAAAGAAATTATTAGGTTTAAGTTCAGGCGAAAAATCGTTTAATAAATTCTTAGAAGTGGTCTATAAATTTTGAAAAATTAAGTAATCGCCGATAGGCAATACGTTGATACCGAGATATTCTAAATTCCGCGACTCGATTATCAACGTCGGTCAAGTCAGGCAGATTTTATGCAATGCCAAAGGACTCGTTGTTCTCGGCAAACGTTCTCGCGGTAGCCGTGTATTTAAATGTTTCGTGCGTACACTTTTTTCCACATTATGGAGCGCCTAGCCCAAGGCAGGTGGTAAAACACGTGGCATGCGTAGAGAGAACATGCACCGGTCCCCGTGTTTTTCTTTCCTCGTCTTTTTTCGTCTTTCGGTCACCGGCATATACCATTCTCTTTTCAGCCTCCGCGCTTTCCTCTCGCTCGCGCATATGTTATACCTTCTGCGTTCGTATTGCACACGAGACACGGGCAGAAAGAAAGCGCGGTGCATCCGGAGGTTCTCACCCTCGAGCACAATTTGCACTGGGAACGCACAGAATAGACACGATTAAATAGTCGCGCGTGTCGTCACAGTTCCCGAATCAACTCTGTAAACATTATCGAAAGGTTATTAACCCAGCGACGCCGCGTTGTATTTTTCGACTGCCAAATGACACCCCGAGGTCTTTCGAGGAAAGAAATTTCAAAATATTCAGTAAAACACACCTCTGGGTGTACAGGTTGGCCCGGAAAAAAATCGAGTGCTCGAACGAAGAAGCTTCACATTTGCAATTATTTTTTGATACAGTAGTTAACAATTACAAGCACTTTAATAAATAAATATTGAAGATCGGTTTTAGGAGTTTGCATGTAAAACTTAAAGCTTTCGGAAAGATACATATCAGATCGGAAGATATTTGTTTGTCGCAAACGACGATCGATTTGTCATTTTCGAGGTTGGTCGCTATCTGCGTCGACGAAGGTTTTTTGCGTCGATATCGTCTTTCTTATCCGCGGATCCGGTAACCCATAAAGGTATAAGGTAACGCGGCTGGCGAACTCTTCTCGAAGGGTCAGCTTTCTCTTTCCGAAAGAAAATATTCGAGAGAAACAATCGAGCATGCTGTGCCCGTACAGGCGCCATCCTCCCCGCAAGAAAACCGTAACAGAATACACGTCTCGAGTCCATGGGGGTACACCACCATCATTTTCCGGAACACAACACTTCTACCATCTTTTTCAGCTCAAACAATTAATCTTTTGTTTCGAAATATCGACGAAGCGAAGATTGACACTGGAAACACTATACCGTATTTGGTACGTTTGTTTACGGCATAGAATTACGAATAAAATAAAATTGGTTGAGCTAATATACAGGGTGTTCCAAAAAATACCTTCTTGAAAAGAAGTGATTTTTGAGCTCATTTTTCACAAAGGGAAATGTTACTTGAAACGAGGAACAATGAAGTACAATATTTTTTGTGACACTGTATAGTAGTTTATAGTCTATGATGATAATGTCTAGAGTAAAAATAGTTGAAAAACTAGCTCAGAATTTTTCACTCTAAAAATGCTTTTTGTAGTGAATTGCGGGTCGAAGCAATTTAGACTGTGAATTCCTGTGGGATTCTTGAGCAGCGGCGTTTGTCCCGACGGGGAAAAAACCATATCAGTAATGTTTAACAGGCGCCGCGTATCTGGCCCTGGAAAGCCATGATTAACCACAGCCGCGTTCTCGCAAACTGGATCCGCTCTGCCTACCTAACATCAGCTCCGGCGTACCATTTCCCTATATTTGCTTTGCGGTAAAAGCAAAGCAGCCTGGAACAGCCATAAAACCTACCGATAAATTCTTTCGTTAACAAGTAGTTGTTCCCGGAAAGTCAGCCTCGAACGAAACTTCACGCTTCCCGAAAAACTGTTCACAATTATTAACACTTTTGGCCGAAGGTCTAACTGCCTGAGCCACCATACATACAGCCTTAGATTTCGTTTTTGTGACGTAGATGTTCCCAGACGTTGACTCGCGAGTTGACGATTAGTACAATCAGTTCACAAATGGAAGTCTAGCCATACCGAATCAGTTTGAAAATTACAGTACACAAGAAAATATATTTTTTCCACTGGGACTCTGATGTCTCTCGTAGGAAAGCATTTCTTTTTTCGTTCTACGGGCCAGCAGAATTGCATTCGCAAAGAGCAGGCCGGCTAATCAGAAATCGAAAGCCACGGTACGGAATAATGGATTGACCGGTGATTAACATTTTTTTTTTTCGCTTATTGTGATCTAAACCCGACCCCTGATATTGAGAGACCAGATGGTACGAGTCCACCCCTGCTCCATTTCGAGTTTCCAAGCGTTCAAGAATCTACATGACCCCTCGCTAATCCCCCCACTCCATCATGCATATCGCCCATATTGCGTCCCATTGACAACTTGCATAGAGCACTCGAAAAGCACGCCTGCATGCTCGCTAGACGCGGATCTGATTATTCTAATTCGCCATTCAGGACAAATCCGAAATGAATAAATTTCTACCGTCTCAGATTTGCCGCCGTGGGCTGGTTCAACTGTTCGCGGGGGGACTGGTTTTTTGGATTTCGAGCGATGCATTGAACGCTTGCGAAATTAGCAGCGGAAGCGACAAAAGATACAAGCATTTTAATAAGATCGCATCGAGTGTCGCGAATACTTATGGTCGGCCGGTGTGTGTACAGACTAAACACCGTGTGGGTTAAGCTCCGATACCCGAGATTGGACCGCATGGTGGCCCATAATACCGGCGGACGAGCGGACCTTCGATGATTCGGCTCCGTTGCTAGTTGATCTCCGTTCATCCTGGCTTCCAGAGCATGTCACGCTTCTACTTATCAATATTAACTCGGCTGTTGGGTAGATAGAGTGACGTCAACCCACGGACCCGGTGTCCCGCATGGCAACTGGCAAGGCGCGGTGTGCCGGCCAGGACGCAAGGACACACAAACGCCACGCCGAGCATAGCGCACGCGGCGTGGCACATTCGTGGCGTGGCGTGCCGTGCCGTGCCGCGTTTCGACAACGCACAGCACTCGTTTCCCTCTTCCTCTCGCACGCAGCCCTCGTGCCGCGTTTCTTCCTCCAACCCTGCTCCTCATCTCTCTCTCTCTCTCTCTCTCTCTTCCTCCAACCCTGCTACTTCTCTCTTTCTCCTCCCCCTACCTCCCTTCTCGACTGTCACTCTCCTCCCCTCCCTGTTCCCCGTTGTGCCTTGCCGTGCCCTTTCTTCTCCTTACACCTTTTGTAAACTCTTCCTCTTTTTTCGAACGCGTTTTCTTTCAATCTCATTTCCGCTCGTTCGCTCGTTCGCTGTTTTCTTCCCTCCTTCTCCCTCCTGTTCGCGTCTCCTCGTCCCCGCCGCCGGCTAATTCTTTAATTTTCACTCCGGTACCCTGTCAACCTGCAATTTTTAATGTACTTGTCGGCCTACTCGTGCTTTTAGGGAAGCTTCTCGGATGAGTAATTACGTTGGAAGGGAATAGGGGTTGGTAGTCTACCTTATTAGTAGTCTACCTACTGGTATAATTGAAGCGAGTGTGCCATTCGCTTGAAAAAAAAAAATTGTTACAGGAAAATAGCACCGAAGGCCGCCATAGAAGAATTTTTTTATTTTTATTTACTGTACCTACTCAGACAAGTATTTCAAAATTGATAACTAAATTTTGTTTACAAATTGCAAGGTACAAGAGCTATATAGTGTTGAAAACAATATACAGTGACTCCTACTAATATTCGGACGCTTTTAAAAATCGTATATCTTTGTTAATATTGGACCATACGACTTGGATTTTTTTTTTAAGAAGTTGCCACAATTGGTTGCTACACAAAATTTTTTACAAAAATTGCAATTGGTCGAAATTCCAGAGAAAATACTAAAAGTTGTATTTTGCCAACTTTTTATGTGGACTAACATTGAAAATTCAGAAAGTTCGATTTGTAGACCTGTATGAATTATACATATTCTGAGAATTTCATAAAGATCGATCAACGTTGCAATGAGCTGCAGATGTTTCAAAATGATCACATAAGGGCGAAGTTCCCTTACAAGGCCAAAATTCTGCGACTTTCGCCATTAAGTTTTCATCGTTAAACGTTTGTTAACCTAGTGCAATGTTGACCGATTTAGATGAAATATTCAGAATATGTATAATTCATACAGATGTACGAAACGTACTTTTTAAATTTGTAATATAAGCCCGCATAAAAAAGTTGCAATATACAACTTTTAGTACTTTCACTGCAATTTCGACCAATTGCAATTTTAATCAAACATTTTTTTCACGTTACGTAGAAATCCAATTGTTCTAACTTCTCAATAAAATTCAAGTAGTATTGATTCATCCAATATTGACAAAGTTATGCGATTTTTAACACTAGGTTTACGGAGCATTAAAAGTGAGTATTTTACAATACTTTATAAAAATACGAAGAATGTGTCTATCCAATTTTTTAAATAATATATACCTAAGGAAATAAGTTTGTTGAGTAATTCCACATAGATGGATCTTCACAATCTCAATAATCGTAAATTAAAAATATTAGAACCCGTCATTTTGGCGGGTCCCGTAAACCTAGTGTTAAGATCGTCCGAATATTAGTGGGAGTCACTGTATATCTATCGATTATGAATGGACAACACGATCAGCGGCTTGATTAGCTACCCGAAGGGTCGACCCACGTGTCCAGGACTTAAAATGAATTTAATTTTATCGCCTCCGTGAACGTTCTTACCGGCGACATTCATAGATACGAGGAACAATATCGTTACAAGGAAAGCTCGTAGCGTGAATAATTAACAGAGGGTTGAAAGCCTCTTTTATCACCGTGCATCTTCCCGAGCGTTTCTCGTGAATCCATTACCCGCTTCGCCTTGTACCTGACATGTCTTCCTATGTTTCCTCCCATCGATATTTTCATTCCTCTTCTTCGACCGTGTTCGGTCCCTTTTCCCCGGTTACTGTTCCTACACGCGCGGCGACGTTGTTCGTTGTTCGTCGTGCGTTTCTCCTCTCTTTCCCTCGATCTCTCGTTGGATCCACAGCCTCGGCCCGAGGGTACTCGCGGCTGAACCGCACGCATCATCGCCGAGTGAAAGAGAGGCGTGCAGGGCGCAGGGGTTCGCCTCGTCTCGTTCCGTTTCTATGAACGCGGCAGCTGTCTTCTATTTGTCTTCTCTCACACTGGCAGACAGTGTCGTTGCGAATCGTCCGGCTCTCCGCACGGTGTCCGCCGGTTCGCGACAGGATGTTCTTCAATCTCGCCGTTGCTCGACGGATTGATAAAACTTGTCTGCCTTGTGACCGATTCGCAGATGTCATCGTTGGCTAGCGTTACTATGCTATATTTGGAGTTCAGGCCCGGCCCGACCCGCTCCTCGTAGCAACGCCCTTTGCTCCTCGCACGCCCACGCGACATCCCTCATGAAAACTCTATTTTCGCGAATATTCGCGAGTAATCCCATAAAATACAGAAAACTTATAAAAATGCCTCCAGTAATCGAATTGACGATACAGTCAACTTTCTTTTTGCGTGTTCAGCGAAGAAACGAGTGTATTAACTTTTATCGTTGTCTGTGTATACGAAGAGAGGGATGCGAAAGCTTCTCTCCGCGCTTTTATAACAAATGGTATTTCCAGCGATGCGGGGAGTCAAACGTTATTTTGGAGGACAGGGTCAAGAAAAAGGGTTAAGTATCAGGGCTTGACCTGCAAGGCATTGTTGCACCTAGCTGTAGCGGCAGCGGCGATTCTCGACAACAATTGAACACGGTTGCAGACATCGTGGCGCAACAATCATCGAGACGCGTACTGACCCCTTTTTTTTGCGGGACAGCAGATTCGGCTGAGCTAGTGCTACCCCTGGGCTATTGTCGTAGACTCACTTTGTTTACTCCCGTCGGTAAGTCGCCGGTGCCCGTCGTTTCTTGAACGAAACGCAACAGACGGGATTCATCTGCGAGCATTGAGATTCCGCTGTACAAACAGGGGGAGGGTATGCGATCGCCTTTGAATCGAAACTCGACGCAAAGTGTAGGGGACGAGCGAACGAATCCGAAAATATTTGGCCGTTAACTCGGAACCATTGGCGAGGGAACAAGATTTCCCGGAGTCTAAGGTCCTCCGTGACTTTTTTCGTTTCGTTCTCCGAACGGCGAGATATGGGGTCGCACACGAAGCCCAATTCCAACCCCATCGGAGAATTTCGATTCCGTCAATATTTATGGAGATACGTTAGTGGCTCGTGTTACGCCGACCACCGTGACTCAGATGGAGTACATAATCCTTTCGTAAATATGTTCCTCCGTTGACGGAGTTGGTCGCGTCGCCGCGCCAGCCGCCCTATTAACGCGGACACGTGTTTCTTAATTTGATGATTAACGTTCGGATGCGCGAGCTCGGTACGCGTAACCCGAGCCCTGGCGAAGTTACGGGATAGTTAATTACTCGGCTGTTGGCGCGTTCGTTGCGACGCGCCGCAAAACCGCCGATACGGAGGCTGTTTGCCGTAGCCTTTACCGATCCCTGTAATTTCCTCTACCGTCGCGTCCCACTGGCTCCTAGTGCTTCAATTTGACGCCCACAAAACCGTTATTGCGGCTTCATATCAGAAACCTTTATTAAACGCGGGTTCGTTAGCGGCCAGCATGATTTTATTCGACGCCACGATAACAGTTGTTCGCAGAGGTTGTCCGATCGAATAATTCCTTGAATGGAAAACATGAAACGTTACTGAATTCGAAAATCGGAGGGCCTCACAGAACAAGTTAAAATGAAAATTATTCCGTGATTGCGTTCGTGACAAAAATGAACCGGCGACGTGCGTTACATTATTCGTAACTCTTTGAAATTATTGAGAGAAGAATTTAGAAGGACCCATAAGTAATCAATTATTTGCAAAGAATTTGTTTTGCCTTTAGTTCTGTACCGATCATTGAAGAGGAAACACGTATTCTTTTACAGTTTTCGGTGAAGCAGCCTGTGTTC
>CM052116.1:3944269-3961883 GCA_028454245.1 Halictus quadricinctus | reverse complement strand
TTTCATTTTCATGCGGGATTTAATGCAATGGTAACAACAAAGAAAATTTGCGATGTTTATGGAGATGTATTGAAGGTCAACAAGTGTCGACGTTGGTTCAGAAGGTTTGCTGCTGGTGATCATGATCTCTCTGACAGGCCTCGAAGTGGACGACCAGTTGAATTTGATAATGACACCCTACAATCTCTAGTGGAAGCTGATCCAAAATTAAGTATACAAGAATTATCGAGAAGCCTTGGGTCCACGTGGTCAACTGTACAAAGACACCTACACGAAATGGGAAAGGCATATAGGCAAGGAATATGGGTACCGCATCAATTGTCTGAGACCAACAAGAATATTCGTCGATCAATTTGCACTTGATTGCTATCCAGATTTCGTAGAGATCCATTTCTTAGCAGAATCGTTACCGGTGATGAAGAATCGATTCTTTATGATAACATAAAGCGTTCCAAGCAATGGCTTTCTGAAAATCAAACCGCAATATCAACCTCTAAACCTAGCTTATCACTTAGGAAGGTGTTACTGTGCACTTGGTGGGACTGTCAGTGGCATGATTCACTTTGAGTTGTTGAAACCTGGAGAAACAGTTACTGCTGAGTTGTATTGTCAGCGATTGCAACGGCTGTATTCAGAACTATTGAAAAAGAGGGCATCTTTAGTCCACAGAAAAGTTGTAATACTGCAAATTGACAATGCCCTGCCCCATACAGCGAAACTCACTCAGGAAAAAATCACAAAATTGCAATGTGAAGTTTTGATTCTGAAGAGAAGTGAAGCTCTGATCTTTTCAGATCTCTGGAGCATTATTTAAGAAATAAAACATTCTGTAGAAAATGTAAGGAGGCACCTTGAGTCATATTTTGCTTGACGAACCCTGGATTTCTATAAGAGGGGGATTGAAAATTTGCAGGAAAGATGGCAAACTGTCCTTGATATTGATGGAGATTAAAAAGTTTGTTTTAGATTTCAAAATAATTACTTATGGGTCCCCCTAATATTTCGGTTTTATTACGATTATAGTCCAAGTGACCGTGGGGGTCACAGGCCTCCATAGGGCTCCATCGTATCATGGAATACGGTGATTTCTGTGCCCCGTTTTTCCGACTGTTCTGCGCGCCGATGCGTGGCAGCGGAGTTCGAGAACCTCCCGAAAATCCGGTACAGGAAGCGCGCAATTTATGCCGGTTTTTGGCCAGTTACCGAACCCCGAGTCCGCGAGTACCGCAATACGGCCGTGGAGTTCGTGGTTCCCGAAGCCGCGGCGCGTTAATACGAGCGAAATTACGGGGTGCCGCGTGTTCCTTGTGCGAATACCAATAGCGCCATCGCCGACCACCGGTTCTCAACCGGTTCGTAACAGCACCGAGCGATCGAGCCTCGAGCATCCTGGCCTCCGAGGGATCGAATGAGAACCCGGAAGGCGGACTCTCCGCGCACATCAAAGGGAAAAACCTGTCTGCATCGTGAAACGACCTGCATCCATTCTCAGAGGTATCGTTGTGCCTTCTGCCAACGTGTATGGTAGAAGGCATCCCTTTTGTGCCGGATCTCTGCCGTCTTCTGCCTCCCGGCGAGCCCTGCGGCCGCTGGATCCTCTCGTGAAAATTCGAGTAAACTGTATAATGATCGGACCGCCGATCGTTTCGCATCACGCGGAATACGAGAACGCGTGTAAGCACATTTCGCGAAAATTAGCGTTCCTCTCTTATTTCCATCGCGGGCGACTTCCCAGTCAACAGACAAAAGTACGTTCTCGTTTCTATTCGAGTGGTCTATGGGAATATGAGTATTTGCACAAATGTCCACTGTACTTAGGCATTTCTCGAGAAATCCTTATTTCGCCGCAGAAATCTTGTAGTGGTTGAAAGAAAATTTCCCTTTCTTCGGATAGTTAATGAACGATCCATAAAAATAGGAGTTTCTCCTGTGATCTAGTTAGATAGCTCGTGGGAATAGAAATAGATCTTTTGCCGTATATACAGAACTTTCCGAGATTGACAAATGATTTGACTGTAAGCGCATAAAGTATTAGAACGACGACTAAAAAGGCAGAGAAGTCGTAAGTTTCACGAAGAGCAATGCATGAAGCAGCGTAAGGCTTGCGTAATTCGAAGAGGGATCGAACGAAAGCAAAGCTTTAGCTTCCTGTCAGTTACCCCTGAAGTACGACGAGGAATATACATACAATTATGAAGACAAGGTATGATTACCGGATAAGGGCGCCGTAAATTATTTATACTTACCACGTCCATCCGAATGTCCTGCCGGTTTTCGGCGGAGCGCAATAAGGCCGAAAAGATTGCCGGGACGTCGAATAACTCTGCCGTAACAGTTCGCAATTACGCGAACAGCGATTGGCGCGCTGTGTTGCTCTCTCGAGAAAAGGGGGCGGAAGGGGAGAAGGTGTCTTTACGCGAGCCAGGATTCCCTTAACAGGGGAGGAATTCGGTTTCTCTCGCATCCTCGGAGTCTCATTGTGATGCCAAGTCAAAGGAATATTACACCATCTGCCGAGGCTCGATCCGATACCGGCGAACGTGTAATCTGTTCGACAATATATCGTCGATTACTCGGGGACGAAGAACAAACGACAAAGGGGATAGAGAGAGAGAGAGAGAGAGAGAGAGAGAGAGAGAGAAATAAAAGAAAGAAAAACGAAGGCAGGAGAGAAAGGTTTTTGGCATAATTTTTCGCGCTTCCCAAGCGCTACGCGCATGAATGGCGGCGGTCCTCTCTTTCTCCTTCTTCTTTTCTTGTTGTTGTTGTTCTTCGCCTTCTATTTCCTCTCATTCGGACCGAGGCCTCTTCTGGACCAGCTCAAAGAATTTCGTGACCTGTTCCACGGGCATTGCATTCATTTCCATATTCTATGTATTTAGTGTTTACGTCTACTTCGTATCCGGTCCGGGCTGAATGGCCCGACAATGCCCAACGAACTGGTAAATGAACTAGACGTTGATATTACTTGCCGTTTACTATTTTGTGCCGCGCGAAACGCGCAGCGCCGCACAATTATCCCGTGAGAACACCGCGTTGACAGTGCCGATCTCTCTCTCTCTCTCTCTCTCTCCATTTCACGACTGCATCACGCTTCTTGACCTAGTCTTGTTGCCATTTGTTCACTTCATTCTTTTATTTCAAATTGTCGGAACGCGAGAAATCACCAGCTGGTGTAAGACACTCTGTTTTGTCAGCACGCGAACTCGCAACAGACTTCTTTGCAACGTAATTAAATTAAACTTACAGTGTACGTATATGTGTCTCGCTTCATACTGCTGATATCGTTGTAGACAGCGGATGTTATGCATTCGCGAGAAAAATGAGTAGCTGTAATTTAAAACAGTAATAACGTTAGAAAGATTTAAAAACACTGTTATATTATTTTCAACCTATCGAACATTCCTTCCAGTCTGTTGTAATTTCGGTAGAAAATTATTATTTTGCGTGAAGATCCACCGTCTATATCGTTGTGACATAAAATGTGCAACGAATAAAGTACATGAAATGCATTTATGTTATTTATGTTGCGAATTTTCCGGTCATCCGGATCGGGCCGGGTCCCGTTAGTGGCGAAGAAGCGGGGTTCCTTTGGGTACCCCAAGGAGCCCCAGAACCGTTCTGTTTGTGACTAATAATTTCTAATTAACGACACGAATTTCGTACAGCTGGCGACGCTGGCCCGTTGTGCGCTAGCTCGATGAATCTCGGTAGCTGCGGTGTCGAACCTCGTGTCTCCCAATTAGGATTTTAGATCCGTGGTGGAAGTGGATCAATGTCGACCCGGCGACGGCCGCTTTTGTCGGACGTTCGCGTTTTCGAGCGGCGGCGATCGGTTCTCAGAACGAAAGCATCGTCGAAAACCGCGAGGCCTCGCCTCGGCCTGCCTCTCGCCGCGCCGACCCTATCCTCTCGTTTCTTCGTCTTTCGCGCGTCTTCCTTTCTCTTCCGCGTCCCCCCGCGGCCCCTCTCGCGTCGTCCTCGCCTTCTCCCTCGGCATCTCTTTTTCCACACCGCTTATTTTTCTTGCTGAACCTTCCACGACTACACGTAAAGGCTAATTCACACCGTGGCGACTCCGGCCTCGCGGGTACCGATTCAAAGAACCCGTAGAATCGCCGTGAATTCCGCGGTCCCATGATTTCTTCGGCGCGAGACGGTCCCCGATCTGACCGCTCGTTCCCGTTCGTCCACGCTCGTCCCCGCTCGTTTCCTTCTTCTTCGTCTCATTAGCAGTAACGCGAGATAACCGTTTCCCGGGAACCACCGAGCTAACGAACGCTAGACGGTCTTCTTGCGGCTCGCACCACTTCTGGGACCATCTTACGCTCCGATAATTCTTGCCGTTTAGACGGGACAACTTATGGTCCCGATTGGCGAGGATTTCTCCCGGTTACGGTCATCCCGATGATCATTCTTGCCGCTTACGAATTGGTTGTTTACCGCCTCGGCGGCGAGGATCTTTTTGAGTCGGGGTGAACGAGCTGCTTCGACGGTCCTGTTTTTATTTCGGAGGGTTGGTCGAGCAACTAATACAAACTCTCTCGACTCTGTATTTTATTTTAACTATACATTATTTACGGATAATCTGTCCTCGAGTTGATGGATGTGATTTTTTGGCACCTATAACACAGAAATGTTGTTTCACACTATATTCTTGTACCACAATTGTTTTTCACGATTATTTAACCCTCGTGTGAATAATATTCAGTGATGCAATTTATAGATTCAATGCAATGTTAAAAGAGGGTGAAATGAAAAGGGATTTTGCTTATCGTCAAACGTAAAATCAAAATTGGTAAGAAATTCTATAAAAATATAGGACCGAATAATCTATAGTCTATCGACGACGAGTAACATAATTATTTCGTGGAGGATACACTATCTCCTTTGTCCCAGAGTGGAAATCGAGTAGATTCGAGTTCTGATCGTGGGTAAAGGTACACTTTACCGAGTTCCCCGAGCAGTCAAGTGAGAAATATTCGGTGCCCACACCCCGCGTTGCATGAGACGAACACCCATGGTGTTGGCACCGGATTTTCTGAAGTTCGGCTGTGGGCATCGTCGCACGCTAGAAATTCCTACACACACACAGAGAAAGAGAGAGAGAGAGAGAGAGACGCATGTCTACTTTAAAAAAGAATTTTCTTCGATGATCGAACCGAGAATATCAACGTAGGAATGTACGAATAATTTCACGATCATTGTAAGACGCAGAAAATAATATTCAGGCTACAATGGCGTGTGAGGAAATACGAGCGTGCAGAAAATAGGCTGAAACGTCGCTGTGGGTCACGAATGCTCGCCGATCGAGAACTCCGTGACCCGTTTGCGATTGTACAGGGCGTTCCTCAATAATTGCGCCAATTAAGCCTTCCGAGACGAGAAACGAGAAGAGAAGTTCGGCCGAACGTGTACATACGTACACAGAAAGTTGCAAGAAAGAGAATTACAAGAAAAATTCGAGAGTTGCAGAGGAGATAACAAGAAAAATTAGAAAGTTACAAAAGTTTCAAAGGTGTGCGAACATGATTGTCACCTACGGCCGAGCAACGCGACAGTCAACGTGTCAAACAAACGATTCGTACGGATCTTCCTAGTTGCTCGAGCGGTGCTCGTCCTTCCAGCTTCCCACATATTAAGAAACGGCCTGTACAGTCGATGGTTGCTCCAGCTACAGACTCCACGGTGGGAAAGTATTCGCGAGCAACGATGCAGACGCACCCCGAGGCGTGCACCGAGCGAGTAGTATGTATTCGCAGGTATTAAACTACGTTCTCACAGGCAACGCGTCGTCTGTCCTTTGTTTTGAAAACACTGGCCCCGGTACCTCGTGCGTTTCATAGTGGTATCACGACCTCCGGCCCATCGGCGGAATCCACGCGCGATTTTCAGCGGGGTTTCCTAGGAGAACACTGACGTCAACCCCCCCTATGGGTATCCGCGAATACAGGTCATGCTCCACAAAAAACAATACAGACGATTAAACTCCCACGATCTCTGTCCATTTCTCCGGGAAAATACACTTACACATTTTTCCTGCACAAAATCCGCTAGTATCACCATATTACCATTTCCTTAAAAAGATTCACAGAATGTCAGAGACGCTTGACCCGTCCAATTAACCGCCCGGTTAACCCATTTGCATCATTGGCGTACGCATACGCTCAACTTTGTTGGTCACTATCATTCTTTGTTACCTAAAAAATAGAAATGAAGGGTGTTGTTGGAGATGAAAGTAGTAATTCCGATTTTTTCTGATAATACTGAAATATGAAGTTCTGTGGAGTGCTGAAGAAAGAAAGTTTGCAGACAATTTCCTTATGATGCAAATGGGTTAATTTGTCAGATAGGAAATTTACAAAATTTTCTTCGGAAACGTTCGAGCTGATAGTCTTGCCAAAAGTGTATTCCGAGTACATGTAACTGTTGGCTTGAGAGAAGGCTGCCCAACCAGTTAGGGGTTTAAAAAAAGGCTCATCTCGATCGAGGCCCAGGAAGCCATCTCATTGTACTCTTTCTGGCTGCGAGATAGGTCCGAGATTCGCCACATCCGTTTCCTCGAAGGAGTCTTCTTACCATGCCGAATCCCAATTGTTGCTATCTCCGTGGCGTATATAATTTCACAACTTTATGCTCTCAGCCACTTCCTCCGCGTGTCCAGACGGCGTTCACACGTTTACGAAACCATCTCCTCCGCCGACACCTGTATTTGTACTGTTAGGATGGATCTGTCGCCGCAGGAAATGCTCGCACGAACTCGCATTGTTTCCGATATTCTACCTAACCGGACACTGTTTGCCCAACCTGTGGATACATCGTCTAAAGCGATCAGTCTTGCGAGCACACCTCGTCAAACCGACTGATCGATTTGACAAATCCGGGAACTGTTTTGGTTAGTTCTTGCAATCGTTCATTGTGTCGCGTGACCGAATGAATAATGAATGAGCGATCGAAGGGATTCAAGCTTTTCCCGTGGAGCTCGTTCACGCCGCATGAATTAGGGAATTATTCACTTTATTTCCCGACAATGGCAGAACTAACACAATTGACCGAATTCCGACATCGCTCGATCGTATGTTTACGCAGAGCGTATTCCTCCTGTTTGTTCTGTGCTTCGATCAATTTTATTTATCTTTGTGGGGGCAGCAGTTGATCTAAGATACACGTGGAATTATAAGAGTAATCGCTAGACGACTATGGATTTTACGCACTTATGATAAAAATTAGTAAATAAAATACGAATAAAGGCGTTAGAAGAATTTCTTACAATTGGTTTAACAAAATTTGTATTTTCCATGAAAATCAGCAGTCTCGTGATCACCAGTATGCCGTAACTTAAGGCTAATTTGGTGTGCACAACATTTTAAAATACAAGAAAAATTGCATATTAAACAGAAGATTCGGAATTTGCGAAATTTCGATCGCGTGCACCTTGTTTCGAGCTGCATAGCAAACACCAAGAGTGTCCCTCTCTAAATTGGTTACATAAGTGGGAACGGCCACCTAATCCTCATGATTCCTTCGGGTTCCAAAGAGGAGCGATCAGTGTCGAAGCAAAATAGGGGTGTCCCTATTTTCTCTGAATGTGACCTGAGGATTCTTCGGAAACGATTCCTTGCCTTTTTGGCGCGCGCGCGGCAGCTGCCTTTACGTAACAGGAAGTTTTCCTACTTCAGAAACTCGGGAAACGCACAAGGTGCTGAAGAATTCGTGTGATCTTCGAGATAAGACTAAATGTCACATTCTTCCTAGCGAGAATGAATTTTTATGTCGTTTACATACTGAAAATTACAATGAAGTTCGACAGGTAGATTTAACCATGCTTTCAAATTACAATTTTACAATTAACTAAAAAGGAAATGCCGTAGCTTTTTGTGCTTCTGCTTTGGAATTTTTCCCGATGGCGTCTAGCGTCAAGGTGAACAATAATGATCGATTAAGGTTGCCGGTTCTTCGAAACTCCTGTTCAGTATGGCCAGATGAGGGGAGGGAGCACGAATGGAGGGGAAAAAGTTACCCTCTCTCTGCCGGTACCCTAGTATGCGAGATGGAACGCGTCACGTGACCGCGCCGCGGCGGAAGCGTGGGGAATAGCGCGGTAGAAGGGGAAATTAGAGTGGGGGAACAAGTCTTGATCTGGCAACACTGCTCTTGGTCAATCGTGTTTACCGATTCTTGAAACCTGTATCTGAATGTTATACTGAATAGTATATCACGTTGCGAATACCGATTGACGAGGCAACGACAACTTTTTCGTGACAGTAGAAAGTATTGTATTTTAATTACGCTAAAATAAGAAAGTGGAAGAAAAGAGAAAATTAGGAAATTAGTCGGAGATAGAAATCAAACAGTTCCGAAGATAGATTACGAAATTAGATCCGGTCTAGAAAGTGAACAAAACTTGTCCCATTAGTCAGTTTATTAGATTAGGTGTGAAATAATTCTTTTGTAGAATGTGCGTAGTTGTATAAGAAATTTCGTCACAATATCGCGTTTCGGCGGTCGTGCCCACGAGCAGAGAGACGATGGGTGGCCGGAGAGCCGATGCATACACACCAACACACTTGCGCGAACCCCATAGAAGCAGCTTCAGTTTCGTCGCACCCTCTGCACCATCGCTAACACAGTAAATGGATAATGTCCTCCATCAGCCATGAAACAACACCGTATCAATTCACATCAGCCTCGAAAACGCCGTAGAGTATATTACTCGTTCAAACTATTATTACACTGAAATACAGTTTCTCACGTATGTAACTCTTTGATTCATATTTCTTATTGAGAGATCGAATTTTCATTGCACCTACTTGTGAAAGCATCATTATTTCGTACCTTTTTCCTGATATTCCTCCGATCCGAGTTGTTCGTGACTTGGGCAGAGTTAACCCTCTATGGGCCGAATTTTCTTTGGTTGGTTTCTACCTGTAGACAACTAGCAAGGCATACACTTTGATATTTCAGGTTGATGGTGGTGCTAACCGTCATCCATATTGTTATCGGTTATCTTTTAAAAAAACTGAAATTATTTGGTAAAATGTCGATATATTAGCATGCGACCTGAAAGTTACACGGACCGGTAGAGGGTTAATTAAATAGATTATTTGCTACTTCAAGTGGTATTTCACCCAGTTCTGCTATCGAACAAAAAGCATCTTGGAGCGTTCAGTTTCCTTAATAGACTCGTGGCTAGGCTATCCCGGGAGATCGTGCCGGCGCTTAACATGTTAATTCGAAAACGAGGAAGGGTGAACGAGAGAAAGAGAGAGAGAGAGAGAGAGAGCTTTCGTCGCAGCATCGGCGTCCGGCTGCTTTTTTCCCCGAGTTGAATGAGCAGGGCCGAGGGCACACAGACACAGAGAGAGAGAAAGAGAGGGAGAGAGAAAAGGAGAGAAAGAGAGGAAGAGACAGACGGGTCGAGCGGAGCCGAGCCGCCTGTAGGGACCGAGGGCCAGAGTTTCATCGCGCCCTCCGTAGCATCTCGTCGTCCCAATGGCTCTCCCCTCCTGTCCTTCCATTCCCTTGGCGATCACTATACCTTTCCCCCACCAGGCGTCGCCAACAGCCCAGCACGTTAGGGACCGTGCGCGCAGGCTGCCGGCAAACCAGCCGGGTACCCCCAGTTCAAATCTAAACGCCGATCCGTCAGGACCAGCTTCGCGCGACTCTGCTCGACTTTGGGCGCGCGTCGCGACACACCACAGCCACACGGAAGAAATCACGTTATGGACAAGATCGGAGGAGCCTCGAACATCTTCCGACAGAATCTCCAACGGTCCCCGGGAATGTCACGTTAAGGTCCCACTTCGGATCCTGTCCTTTCTTTTTCACGCGTCGACCTTCTCCCTCCCTTACCCCTCCTCTCCCTCTCTTTCTCTCTCTCTCTTTCTCTTTCTGTCTCTCGTGCGAAAAGTACGCTGTTCGCGTTTGTCGCGACGCGTGTACCCAAACCCTCCCCTTGATCCGCCCCGCGACTGATAACAACGACCATCTGTTTTACCGAGCATCCTCTCCGAAACGGTCCAAGTCGCGAATGGTGTGTGTACGTGTGTGCGATATCCGCGGCCGCCACGAGGGTGCATTGTTACCGACAGAGACGGACAAAGACGGGAACACGGAATTCTTATGTTTTCGCGAGCCTCGTGGGAACCCGACCACATTGTAAGCCTCGTGGACCGACGTCCGACGGTGTACCTATACGCGTGTTACGCTGAAATATGATTATGGTCGTCGCCTCGGGATTTTGAACTGTGTCGGACGAGCACCATTATCGAGGCTCTACCGCACAACGTTCACGGCAAACGAATCTCGACGATGGTTCGCGGTATTGACATCGTGAATTGTTGCTCGGTGCTCTGAGGACTGTGACGGTTCGAGCCCTCGTGACCGAGGCCCGTCAAGCATTCGCCGGACCCTGACCGCGAGTTTTCCTGGAAAACTACCCCCGCGAGAATGGATGTAGTGTCGAATGGACTCCTCGTGCCAGCGAAAGTCCTGGATATTGGTGCCTACCACTCGTCGTTCTATTCGCCGCCACCCACCGAGGCGTAAGTAACTATTTACACCTTATCGGGATGACAACGGGCCCCTCTGTCAAACCGTTGCTCTGTTGGAGGACGCGAATTTTCAGAGAGAGATAAAATCGGGGAATCACCTATCGGAAAAGTTTTCGTTATCGTTGCACAAAGAGACGAACGTTTTAATTGTTGGTGGAAGTAGATATTGGGTTTGAAGTAATTTTTTTCAGGTTCAGAATCGGGTGAGGGACCCAACTATTGTGGGCGTAATGTAATGAGCTTATTTTTAAAGAAGAGATATGTAACTATTAACTGATTTTAATGAAAAAAAAAATTCAATATCTCTTTTTTAATATTCATCACGCTTTAAAAATGAGTATAATTAATATTGGCACAGTAATTGGGAGCTTCACCTTACTTAATAGCAGTCTTTTTTCGAGATATTTCGAAAGGTCATTGAATATGAATGAGTTTCTTCGTGTTTCGGCATTTAACTGATATTTATGCTATTCGTGAAAAGCTTTTTGTTAATTATTACACATTTTTTGTCAACTTACCGGTTGAGAGGCACTGTTGCGCAGGGCTCGCGAATTGACGATTGTTAATTTAGTGTAACTTGGGTAGAAGGGTGAAATAGTCATGGAAATTGAAGGTCGAGCACCTTGAATTCCGTCGCAGATAGAAAACAATTGTAAACAGCAGGATTGTTCGGGGAACCCAACTATGCAATTGAATATTAGAAAATTCCGTTTATTTAAACAATATAGTAAAGTACGTCGCTTTTTACAACAATTTCCTATCTAACGTTATTCTATTTTCTTGTGACCTTTTAACATTTTGAAATGCCAATTTTAAGCCTACATTTCAAATTTACAACAACTTTCTCACTAAGTCAATTACAAGCAACCGGCACATTAAGCAATCCATCATCAAACGAGAAATTAGGATATCCAGAAATGTAGGTCACGTTCTAACCTCAAAACTAAGCTCGGCAGACATCAGCCCGGCAAAGTAGTGAATTAGATCACGAGGTAACTCGTGTAACAAGTTCGTTAAGATCATGTTGGTCGATTAAATCGGCCGATTAAAATTCCGCATAATTCGAGGATCGGTCTTTCGTCATTCGACATACAGGAAACAAAGGTTCTCGAGGAGAGATGCAACGGCGAATCGTTTGCAATCTCGTTCGTCGGGTTCGAACAGGTTCCCAGGCTCGGTTGCAAGGTTATCTCGCCCATTCAAATTCACTTCGGTCCGGAGGTTTATCTCGCGTGAGCTGTCAGTGGTAACGAGCCTGCCACCATTCGCGCGTTTTGTCAAAACAAACGCGCAAAGCATCGTGCTACATATATATATATGTATGCGAGGAACATCCTGGAACGTTGCGCTCTAAACGGAAGTCTCCGTTTCGGTGTCGATATCAAAGGATGCGGCCTTATCTCGGATAGATTGAGCCGCATGTGTAAGTTTTTGTATCGCCGTGTACAACCAGCCTATTTATATTATTTTAAATCCGGGAACACCGTTCTGCGAAACATTATGGACCCTCCGCGTCACTAGTAACTTCGTAGGGCTAACCGGTAGGCTAGACAGTGTATGTATATTTTTACAAACTTCTTTGCATATTTGTATTTGGTACACTTGATCATAAGGCCCATACAGTGACTCTAATTAACGTTCGGACAGTCTTGAAAAGACGATAAATTTTTAAATAGTGGACCATATGACTTGTTTTTTTTTTTAGAAGTTAGAGCAATTAGTTCCCTATATGAAGAGATAAATTTTTTTAAACCATTCCAATTGGTCGGGATTACAGAGAAAATTACTAAAAGTTGTTTTTTACAACTTTTTTTGTAGATCTGTGTCTTTCATACATATTCTCGAATTTTCTTAAAATCATTGTCAGAATTCGATAATGGCCAACAGAATAAGAATCGTCGCTAGAGCAAATATTCAGATTTGTAATAACAAAGAGCAGAGCGTCCGTTAATGAGTCTGTTAGTTTCTTCTAATCTTCATTGGGGTAGGTCGAGTAGTTAATCGTTTCCGGCGCGTGTAAACGAAGACTGTCCCATGGGTCATTCTTTTGTGATCGTCTTAACCGCCTGGGAGAACCTAAAGTAATAAACAGATATTTAAAAATAGTTTTACTGCCCCGAAGAAATGTTCTTTCTGAAATCATGGTCTACTTTTTGAAAGGCAGCTGATGCACAGTTGTCGACACAATAGCCAATCTATTCCTTCAAACTTACGACATCAATAGCTAGCTTTCCCGATTACTCCTGCCAACTCTCCTGATTAAAAGTAAATATCTGCCGACACATTGTTATAAAACTGCGGGTTTTATGCATTTACAGCAGAAAACGAGCGATGGCTATTGGCCATTTAAAAGGCTCGCTGATGGGAGAATTACTAAAAATTTGTCCACGGTCGAAGTTAGCGGAAATGTATCTTTGCGATTGGTATTCGAAAAGGGCTCTCGGATAGGAGGCCTTGGACTGAAAAGACCGATCTTTGGAAATGTTCTTGGAAGTTCTGTTTCTTTGGGATTCCGTTCGAGTCCCGTTTCCGTCGACGATTACGAATGCGTCGGTAAAGACAGGGCCGTATTTTTAAAAAGTCACCCAGTAGGTTGCGGGTCCCGAGCGGGCCTCTCGGGCCCGGGGCCAGGGGCCAGGACGCGGGGTGAGGGAAGAGACAAACACGCAGGCAGGCAGAAAAGAAAAGCAGCGGGCACCTCTCCCGAAGTAAGCATCCTTCGGCTATCCCTGTTGTTGCCTAGCAGATATCCCACTTTAGGCTCGTTTATCGGCCGTAGTCGTAGCCGGGGCCGCAGGGAAAGACTGGGCCCGTATATACCGGCCTCCTCTCGCAGGTCTACAGCCCGGCTCGACCCGTCCCCGACTAAGGAGATTTAAACCCGGTTTTCAGATCGAACCCGTTGAGAATTCCCCTGTCGTTTATTTCGTTTGCCGGCACAGACGGGTGTTCGCGTCTCTCTCTCTCTCTCTCTCCCTCCCTCCCTCTCTCTCTCTTTCTCTATGTCCTTTAACTGGCCGCCGGCGCATTGACTATTTTCTGAATTGCCTTAATTTGGACCGTATTGTCCACACTCGAAGTGCGCGCGTTACATATTCAGTGGTCATTAGTCAAATGTCCCGCAACCGTCCCGGAATCCGCGCTAAATATCGGCCCGGGTGCATAACAAATCGCCGATCGCAGTCGCATTCCCCTGCTCGGTGCAACGATCGCCTAACGATTGCTGCCGTTGCTTTGAAACAACAATAACGCCGCATTAGAAACTGCGCATCGATTAAAGAATTAAATTAGAATTTAGGAAACTGAAGATTTCTCGGTTAATATTACATCCAAATATTAAATGTTCACTCCTCGCTGACGTGGGAGTCGTTTCGCAATTAATCTCCGTGGGATTGCCTATATTAACCCATCTGCATCACAAGGAAATATGAAAAGAAGGCTTTTATCACCAAACTTTTTTTTTTTCATTATATTTAAGTACAAAAATGACTTCAATATACACGCTAATGATGCAAATGGGTTAACGGAACGGTTTCACAACCGTCCATGCTAAAATCTGAAGTCCCACGATGAATACAATTACAATCCGATTTACATTGATAATGTAAATTAATTTCATTCAAGAATGCCTAGACCCGCGAACAAGCAAACCAGGAATCGAAGATACAGGTGAATAAACGTCGAATATCTAATCACAAGGAAAACGTACGAGCAGTTTATTAACCTCTTGTAGTGTAATATCGATTCAGACACGTGATCAAGAGTTTCTAGAGAATTAATTCTCTTCAAATTGAAATGAAATTTTATTCTATCCTAGTCAATATTTAAGAATAAATATAAATTTTCTTCCTTTCCTAGCGAGTCATCGTACTCGTAAAATCATAGTGGAAGGGGTTAATCGAACCGATGCTGGATCCTTTTTGTCTCATGAATAACGAGTTATTTTATAAGTGTTCATACGTTGAGATATTTGGAGGTTCTCGCAAAGGGTTCGAAGAGCCTTCCTGTACAAGGCGATCCGCGGGATCTGATAGCCGAGCGCCGTTATCCTTAAAGTTCGCCGGGAAGAGGGGAACAGTGTGGCGGGGGGTGGGGGGCGGAAAAAGTCGATCTGGTAAATCGAGATTCCAGGCCCGTCGAACGCACGCGGAATCACGCCCGTAGAAAAAAGGAAAGCATCAAGGCCGCCTCGGAGAGGCAACAAAGACACCCGGCCCCCCCCCCCCCTAGAATGTTTTTTAAGATTTCGCACCTAGGCGAGATCCTGGGAAGAAGCTGTGTAGACCCGGCTCGAAAGCCGTGAAACGCGGAAACCCACGGAATTGCAACGAGCGTGTCCTGCGAAACACGTGGCCGGGCCGGGCCGGGTCGGACCTGGCCGGTCTTCGCAAACATTCCTCGACGAATTCGTGCTCGTCCTCGAGACACGGGGAACGGGAACGAACAGAGAGGACAGAGGATCAGGAGTAAAAAGGACGAGGAGACCGGGTCGGGAGAGGCTGGTGCCCAAGTTTCAAGGCGAATCCACGTGTCGGGTACAGTCGAGGATCGGTCGGGCACGTGTTACGGGCCCCCGAGGCTTCTTCTATCTTGTCACGATTTCCATGGAAATCTATCCGCCGATCAGCGAGAAACGTTGCTGTTGCGCTATGCCCTTTCTCGACGCAGGATGCCACCAAGCGCGGACGGAATAGGACAGGAAACACGTGATCGGGATTCTTAGCGACGCGGTTACGGATTTATATTGGTTGCCAAGGGGAAATCCATTGTCGAGATTTCGCGATTGATTTCGAGGCTTGCCGCGCAGCGAACGATGCTCTCTCGTGCTCGCTACATACGTACAACGTTGTCGGTGTTTCACGCGCCGCCGTCGTAACTTCTCAACTTCGCTACGCTTCGTGGCCGGTCGTTGTCCAACCTCTAAACATTTGCAATTAACACTAGAACTACCGAACCAGTCAAAATGACTGGTGGATGATTTCTTCTTTCACGATTACTGAAACTATGAAAACGTTTTCACGAGAAATTTTTTAATATATCTCTTCTTTGGAATACCATAAAAATCGTATGAAACCTGAACAAATCCAATCTTGCTGTTATCATAAAGGGATAAGTCTAAATCACAAATAAGTGTTAATCCAGCTTTGGTAAAGCATTTTTGGAAAATGTAATGTAGTGTCTAGAAAGGAATGAAAAATTGATTTTTACCAGAAATCTTTTTCCCAGAAAGTAGGTGTACATTCTTTAAAGAAATTTCTTTTCTTTCATCGGAAGCTATATTAATTGATTGCTTTACCTACCGGAAGCCTATCAACTCGACTCTCCACGACTGTGTTGTATTACAAGGATTTTTATATTAAATTCTACCAGCTCCGGAAGAAATGAATTAGATCACGCTACTGAGAAGTTGCTGATGAAATAATCGCTGGTAATACCTACGTTAAAAATAGAATACAATTTCACAAGTAGATGTTCTTCTAATTGGCGGAATAAATCCTGTCGTGTGTTTTCGATGAGGTAACTTGAAAAAAAAAAAGGAATTTGCATGAAGAAGTGGCAGTCTACGAGATTCCCTTGGAAGATGTTATGCAAGTGATGGAAAAATCGACGACATTCCCAAACAGTCTCGTCGTGGCCCATTCTCCCAATCCATTTTCTATCTCTGGTTCTACGAAGCGGCTGGTTGGACCCGTAAACCGGAAAAGCCGAGTTAGCTGGTCGGTTGCAGGCATTCAGCAACCGAGTCAATTAGTACGATTAGCGCGCGCGTGCGCGGTCCGAGGCATTAGAAACTCGAGCATGGCAACGGAAATCGCGGCCGCGGAGAATTTGTATGAGCGGAAACGTAGGATTCGAGGATCGAGACAGATAAGACACCGAGGAGGACACGTCGTCGGCGCAGCGGGCAGAAGTTTCGCGGCGTGTGGTCGTTTCCCGAAGGAAAGAAGCGGGGTCCCCCCGGGAGAGCAGGTCCGCGGGAGCGATAGTAAACTTGGAAGGCTCCCGCCGTACTCTAATTTTAGAGAAAATGCAAAGAGAGCCGCGCGGGGAACAACAATGCGCTCCCGGAGCGATTCACTGGTTTATAATAGCGGGTCTCATCGTCTCTCTCTTTCTCTCTTACTCTCTGTCTTTCTCTCGAGCTAGATAACGTTTAAGATCTGTTGCTGCTGCAGTCCTGTCGGACACGACACCCGTGTCCGGGCTTTTAAATTCGCAACAGTGCGCCGCGTCCTCCCGGGTTGACAATTAAATAACCGTTTCGGCAGCTGCGCTTCTTTTAAAGGCTTCTCGACGGACAATGACGCGAGGCAACCACCACGTGACGGAATACGGAGCACCCTAAGACCGCGTCTCGCCGGCTAACAAACATTCTCGTACCGAGGGATTCCAGTTTGCTGCGACGAGATTCGCGAGGAATCCCCTCGAGGAAGTCTCCCCCCGGGGAAGATGGAACCACCTTTACACGTCCCGTCTCTTCTTCTCTCTCTCTCTTTCTCTCTATGTCTCTTTCCCTTGCCGCGTTTAGCCCCGTTCTCGTCGTATCATTATTTCCGATGCCGGGCTCGGTACACTCGTCGCTCTCCGTCTCTCTCGCTCTCGAGGGTCGACGACGCCGATCGTCGGGGTGCACAAGGGCGAGCCTGATTTCCAGCATCTGCTCCAGTCAAGAAAGACCACAGTCTGGAACGACTTTGACGATATGTATAGCGAAGCCTTTGCATTGGCTTCTCTCTCTCTTTCTCTTTCTCTTTCTCGCTCCCGCCTGCTACGCCTTCTTATATTCCATTGAGTCTTCCAAAAGCACCGGAGCATATGTTTTCGAATTGTTCGTTCAGCTCGGGGGACGACTAAATGATAGACTGACGCTGCTTTTCGCTCAACAGCGACACGATGAATTCTAATGATATCTCTCCCCCCTGTTCTCAAGTACCGATCATCCTTCCCCGCGGACTTATAATGATTTCCGTCTTCCTCTTCTCGACCGCGTTGTTAACCTATCTCGTGACGCTCGAGAGAGCTTCCTCGGCTTCCAAGCTCTCTCTTCGTGATCTCTC
>CM052116.1:3931647-3944169 GCA_028454245.1 Halictus quadricinctus | reverse complement strand
ATAAATTGCAAGGAACAGAAAAATGCTCATGAACATGAAATAATGGTGGACTCCTATAAACGCGACAAAAGGAAAAACTGTTTAAGAAGACTTCATATATGTATTTTATCGGGGTAGAAACCACGCTTAATTGTTGAATTAAAAAGTCGGATCGGCAGCGTCAAATAGAAATGTATATCAGGTCGCGTCCCTGTTCCGCCAGACGCGCAGCGAAGGAGGAACATGTGGCGGTCGCTGTCGAGGGGCAAAAGCAAGCGTGTGCACGCTTTTCACCCCACCCGTTCTCAATTAATAGCGATGACCGGCTACCGAGTCATATCGGCAGCTTCCACCATGGTTCCCCGTGATCGTGACCAGCGTGGACGACGGGGCCCCGTGTGGAATCAGGATTGCTCTCCGACGGTGGAGACCCTCTAATCAGCCGGCATTAGCAAGGTGCGCACGGATCGGATAGGATTTGGGATCGTCATCGTTTCTCGCCGCGCGCGCGAGAGATCGACCGGGTCGATTTCCCCCGATTCCCACGGTGGAATTAAAGATTCACGATGGAGAGAAACTACCCATCGCACTTGTCATGGGAACGAGCACCGGGTGGCTCCTCGCTCGATTTACAATTGGTCGCCGGGCGCGTTCGCCGCGGGGTCGAGGCGTGTCGGCGACGCGCACCTCGAGGCCCAAAAGGGGGATGAACCTCCATATCCGAGGGGCTTCTCACCCCCTCTCCTCTCTCATTCTCTCACCACCCTCCCCTACTTTTTGCATTTTTTTTTCGCGTCGACACCAGGAGGGGCTGCGGGAATTTCCCTTGCCTACCTTGCCCGGGACACGGTCGCTTTTGAGTGACATATGCGCGCGTCGGGGTTGCTCGCTCGGTCAGACCCAGCACGGCAGAGGACATTAGGAAGACAATGACGCTATTAGCGAGGGGCCGGCCCGATCCTTCCATCGCCTCTCCAACGAGACGTGAAATGTTGACTCTGTTATGTTTTTTTATTTTACAAACCTTCGCCGCACTTACTCTTGCTCAGAATAATTTCCAGATGTTGAAATCAGAGATGCCCCTTTGCCTTTTTTTTTAAATTTTGAGTCTCGTTTCTCCTACTTTTCTATTTTGTTTTGTTTTCTCGCTTGTTCTTGGTATACCGCAACAAGGATACTCGGGAATCACTTAGTGTAAGTTTTCTGGTGTCAAATTAAATTTGATAAAATTTATTTGAAATTTTTGTATGCATTGGCACTCTTCCACAATTAATTTTTGAAAGTCTCAATTATCTCAGTTTTTCGATGTCGTGTTAGACTAGAACATGTTAGAAAGCGACTAGTGCTAGAAAAAGGGCTACTTCAAGTACTAGAAAATATAGAATTGTGTTGGAGGAAGACTAGAGAGCCTGTTAGGATCCGAAAAATCGTCCTAGAAGGCGACCAGCGGGAGAAGAGTGAGCCTAATTCGGTCGAATCGAACCGTGTCGATTTCATGGAAATTTCACCGTTCACTATTGCATCGCGGAAGTGGCGGATTGGTGAAAATCCGTGGCAATTTGCGACCTGGTCGTGGAACGAGAAGGAAGAGGGCGAGCTAGGACATGATGCGATGGGGGGAACACGTGCATCCTCGACTACACGTGCATCCACATGCATGCGTCATAGGAGCGGGTGCGCATGCTCGGGGAGGGTTCTATCGGAGGGGAAGTTTGGCAGTGCGAGGGCATCGAGGCAGGTGGTAGCCAGATGTCTCTCGCAAGGACTTCTACCCTGATGTCGTTGCCTGGCAAAGGCTCCCGTTGTATGGCGGTGCGTGCACGCTCACGTTCACGAGTTGCGAGTACCAGTACCGTACGCATGAACTTCTGTATCCTGCGTCGTCTAACTTAATCCACCCTGTATGCCCGATTCGTCGCGACGAATTGATCGGCGTCTGCACGTCTCGTTCCCCCCTTTGCATCGCGGGACGAGTCCTCCCCGGATGAGTGGCTCGTTTCTCGATTCTCGAAGAGAGAAAGAGAGAGAGAGAGCGAGAGCCGATCGGTCGGCTCAGCTCGAGCACAAAGACGGGAAAGGCCGCGCGTCTAATTGGACACGAGACTTTTATCTCCGCTCTCTACGGAATTTTTATGGCGGAATTAGAAATCAAACCTACAGCCGCATCGCGATGGCGTTTCGATCATTAGAGGACTCGATTCTCCAACTTTTTTAGTCGTTTGCGACTTCAGCTGACTGGTAAAACTCGCGTTGTCGGCTCTATGGGGATTCCAGAGGTGTGTGGCGACAGCTATAGGCGATGCCATAATGGGTGGACGCAGCTATTCTGATATCGAGATCACCGAAGCTAAGCTGATTTTTTGATCCTCCTTTTACTATCAATTTCGTAGTGTTGGTCGTGGATTAGGGCTGATTAGAGTTCACATTCCCACATTTATTTTTTCCCCATTAAATTAGGGACTTCGATATGCATTCCAGAATTTTTTAAATTATTTAAAACCTAGAACAGTAAGAAAATTAGTTGTGAATATAAACCAGTATGCAGACAGCTAAAAATGAGGTTGCTGACGAGGGTTAATATGGGGTTGTAATAGTCTATGGAGTTCCATATTGAGTGGGGCTAGCATGGGATCATCTAAAAACGCTGATGAGACTTCGATTCTCCAGCCTTCTCTCTTCCGATTTTGAATTTTCTAGTGAAATTTGCTATCTCAGAAATAGCTATAAGCGATTCACACTAGACGGAGATGAATCGTGTCTTCGTTTCCGTCTTGTGAAACATCATTTAAAAATTATGTGCGCACAGGACGCTCCAAAAAGAGAAGGGTCCAAAGATACCTATTCTATTCAGTGACGTCGCACTGCAAGTCCCAAGCAGTTCTCATCGCTAACTACTTCACCGTAAGATTAAGATGTTAGATATCGAATAAAAAAATGTTGTCGTTTGAAAGTAAACGACAATGATGCTGCGAATCTATTCGTATTCTTTTATGCGTACTCGCCGAACGAAGCGCAGATGATGGATCCCCTTTGTGTACTCGGCACGTTATGTAACATCCTGTATAATCAATACTTTCGAAACGTGTTTAGGTAAGTAGTAGCGACGACGACTGGTCCGACGACCAATGGCTGCCAGTGGAGCAGGTATACCGTGCTCGCACGATTTCTCGAGTGGCGCTTTCTAATTCCAACCGACATGGTTCGCGTCTTCGTCGGTTGTACACATGCCTCTCCATCAATTGTTGCTCGGAATTTGCATATCCCGAATTCTATTTCGTACATAATCAGGATCACCGGTGATTTTAATTATTCAAAATTAGTACTTCCTTTCACTGAAGTGTATTTTTGGGACACCCTGTACACGCAAAATTAACCAATTAACTGTTTCGACCTGTTTGAAAAATGTGTACCTAAATTGAGTCGTAAATAATAACACAAAATATTGCCTTTTCTTCATGACGAGTATACTCGTCAGAAACAGCTAAGACGTCTCTGAGACGCCATGTTAAAGCGAAGGAAAATGATCTAGAAAACGATGATACGACGAGATGAAGATCTTGTGCCAGTTTCCATTCAGGGTTTTTTCGTGGCGTTATCACCTTGGCGCGTTCGCCTAGGCGCGTCATTCATGAATCAGCTTGGCCGCGCGAGACCGCTAGGCGCTCGAGTAAACGCGCGTCCGTGGTTCATTGAGTAATTCCTCGCGGCGAGATTACCTTGCACTTGTCCTCTCGGCCACACGTAACTCGTGATGTCATCGAGCAACCTTCATTATCCACGGATCCGTGGCGATGCTCCGCTTTTTGCTCCTCAGAGATTGCCCCCGTAAACGAAGCAGCGCCATCCGTGACGACCGTTATCCGCTCGACACGTAATTCTCGCGAGCGCCGAGGTCGATCTACTGCATCGTGCGTGCAATAACAGTAATCCCTAGTAGACACGTGCTGCTCTTGCCACCGGAGTCACGTGTTTCAACATGGAGTCGTCTGGCCTAGAGCAAAAATTAGTTTCTCTTTTCCTGCATTTTCTCAAACCTCATCCGTCCCCCATTTTCGCTAACCCACCTGAGTTGTTCATATCCGACGCGAAATTTCATTCCTCAATATCTTTTTCTCAGGCGATCCCCAATAGCGTTTTCTCTGAACATTCTCTCCTACAATTTCAAGTATTTCAATTTTAAAAAATTATTCAGTCCATGTAATAGAAGATACGTATGCGCAATCTCAATACAAAACAGTCGTCTCATTTTGTGACAAAAATTTCCAAACTAGGTCTGAAAATGATGCTCTAGATTAGAAGACCCCCCCACTTCGAAGTTCATTGTCATTTGACGGGTAGACGATTGGTAACGACCGACATACTCATTAAGAGAGCACGTGCTCAAGATAAGTCTTCTTAACACGAGTTGGCATTTACTTGCTATTGCAATACTTAACAAATTTTTCATTCCTTGCCATTGGCATTCGAGTAATTGATTCCTTCGAAGAAACAGTTGAATGTTTGAATTTAAACATTTTTCGTGCTTCATAATTCGATAGACTCTCCCAAATACAATGGTATATTTTTTGGTAACACTGGGAACGTCTAACGCTCGAAATCCCATGCTTTTTTTTTTTTCGAAAAAATTCTCGGAATCGTGTCTCTCCTGAACCATCGCGGCAAGGACTTGTCTAAAGCTTCCGAATGTTAATGTAGCCGTCGGACAACGTGTCATTAGTCGAAGAAATACGATCGGTCAGCTTCAGGTCGGTTTCGACTCGCGAGTCATCGAGATGATCGGCGACAAGCGGCCGGAACCCAGGCCACGTAACACGTAACGCGTTCCAGTCCGGGTAATTTGTCACGATCACCTGTCTTCCCGATGATAAAGCAGAAGAAACCGTGTTCCCGTAGGATCGGTCCCGTATAGCCGGGGCCGCGCACCGGTCTCTCCACCGAAATTCCGCATATTTTATCTGGGCGTTCCCTTTTATCGGCAGTCCCGCGGCATCGGCAGCTTTTTAAAGCCACAAATTGAAGAATGCACACGAGCGCGCGCGACCGAGCCGGAGAACCAGCGATCATGGGTGGATCATGCTCGTTCTTGTTGGTCCGAGGCGCGGTGTAACGGGAGGGGGTGGGTCGTGGGGGTAGCAGCTGACGCGCACGGACGAATGGATCTTTGCACCTGGTCCCCCGACTTTGGAGAATCGACGACAGAAATCAATTGTGGCCGGGGCTCGTAGCACGCGACCAAAGGGGCCGGCGTCGATAACAGTTTGCATTGACCCTCGGTCTTGACCCGTTACTCCAAACGAATATTGACTCGTCTCGCTGATAACATAGGAGGTCCTACCGATTAACGCTATCTACCAAATGCATACCTGCAATCGTCTGCACACTGTCGCCGGAAAGTCCACCCTTTACTTTTTGTTTTTAATTCCGGTAACGTTTCGATCGAAATGTTGATCATGATCTTTTGACGAAGCTTTCACCAACATATTCGCTACAATTTTCCAATTAAAATGATACCAAACACGATGCAATTCCGATCGCATTTACTCGTTTAATCCACGATATAATGGAACCTCTACTATCCGAACTAGCCAGTAGAATTAGTACCTAGCTAGGTTACGAGATTAAATCTTTATCCTTACAATAATTAAATAGCGGGTATGGTAGATAATTTCCTGGCTCGAAGGTGCGAAAATTTGGTCCTTTACCTGCTTCGTTAAAAATCTTAAAAGTCTCAAACGAGCATACTCTATCCCATGCGATTTATTTTGCCACGCAGCTACCTTTTCTCCATGCACCTCGCATTTCCCGCGGCATCGATCTCGAGGTAATGAAACTATCGGATAGTTTTCTTTATAAAAATTCCTGCGGTGGATGAAGGGGAGGGGGATGAGGCTGATCGGGACCCGTTAGAAGGGAAGAATAATCGGATCGTTGACCTGTATCGAGTCATTACGGGGTTTCGTTATCGGCGATTCTTCTTTGAAAATCCTGGCCGATCTCGCCGGGTTCGTGTCCGCGGAGGAAACACAGTGCGCGTCCAGCTGTGCTCCTTTATTTCGACGGGGCAGCTCGGCCCGACCCGGCCCGCTAGCGATACGATCTTGAAAGGATGCAAGGAGCAATGGCGCTATGGGTACCGTCTGGTTTTCCCGACGAACCATGACCACGGGTTCTCGGCCGCGTTGCTCGAGAAAGGGACATCGGGGCTGGCACCGCGCGCAATGACCTTATTGTTGCGTGACGAGCAACATGCGGACGGAAGGAAGGAAGCGAGGAAAGAAAAAGAAGGACTGTCCGGGGCCCAAGGGCCCCCGGCTTTCTAGGAGAGGGGGGAAATACGGCGCGAGTGGAAGCGAGTGGAAGCAAGCCAACGCCAGACAAGAAGCAAGGAAGTGGTCGAAAAGGGAGGGAGGAGGGAGAGGGGAAAAGCTTCGGAACTTCAGGGCAGATGTCCATAGAACGACGGTGGCACGCACACACGATGGGTTCCCCGTTTTTCTCCCTTTCTCACGAGACGCTCGATTTTCGTCCCGAAATTCGTAAACTGCGAGGGGAACGAACGTGCAATCGCGTATCGACGGGAACGATTCGATGAATAGGTTCGTTAACCCTCTTCCCTGCTCGCGAGGACGATATTTATTAGCCCCTGGAGAACCCGATCGCTGCGCTACGCTGGATAGCGCGCGAACGTGTTACCGATACGACGACGATCTTCGTCGCAAGCCGGCCGGAATCGAGCGTTTACCCGAAATTGCTGGACGACGACGTCTAATCAATGCACCTGAACATCTGTTCTTCGGTTCCATTCTCACGACTGTACGGCAATCGGACGGCGAACGCGCCGACGACCGGCGTCGCGTGCGCGTGACACGGCTGCGTTGGATGCGACGTCGTACGAAAGTTTACGGAGGAAAATTAAGTTTTACGACACTCGTATAAAATTTATTTCAAGCAATTTACTTCTTTTCTTTCTGTTAAATTCTCTTTTAATTTCAACCCCAACATTTTCATTGCTCATAAAAATAAGGGGCAGGCACTGCGTACGGTCCAATTACTGTGGGGGTACCAAGAACTGTGCCTATATTCATTATACTCGTCTTTAAAGCATCATGAATATTTAAAAAAGAGAGATATTAAATTTTTTTCCATTAAAATCAGTTAATGGTACATATCTCTTTTTTCATAAATAAGCTCTGCTTTAAAAATAAGTATTATAGGCACAGTACCCTTAAAAATCAATGATAAAACAAAGAGTGGGTGTTCAGAGTGGTATAAGATAATAATTTCCCTTGAGGTGAGCAATTAAGAAAAAAATGTTCCTTTTTTCGATTACAGAGTATCGGTGTGCTTGTAACAGGTAAAGTTCAGCAAACGAAATTCAAAGCATATTAAGTCTAAATAATTTTCTTGATCACTTTTGCTGGTACATTCAACAAATACGTAAAACCCGCAGTCACACGAGCTGCAATTTGACACCGCCACTGACCTTAATTTTTCGAGCGAAGTATGTTATTTTTCATCAATCTGCGGTCCGACTTACACGCGCAAACAGTCGAGGAGATTCGCGTTCGAACGGTGGGCCATAGTGGTCCGCGGCGCAACGCGAACGCGAAGCAGCCATCGAACGTAATTACCACGATCGTTATCACCGTAGTATGACGCCGAAAAGTCATGCAACACGCTCGCCAGTCCTAGACAAAGAGGGGCAGCTGTTGCGCGGAGCACCTGCTTCTGTCGCCACCTTTCAAGGAAAAGCTAAGTTCGAGGGCCTGTGTGCGCGCGTTCCATTCATTTCTTCGCCTCGCGACAACCGACGCTTTATTCCATCGTCGAGGTTCAGCCTAAACGATTGGAAATTTCGACCGGACGTCCTCGACCTCCGACAGCGGTTTCGCATGCTGATTCGCGGAGGAACGGGAACTCTGACAGTGCCGATACGTTTAATCTATACGACCAGACCCCATCCGCTGCGAGAAGATCGCCCGAAGAATTTTTGACCAGCCGCCGACTGGACATTCCGAATTTATAGCGACTCATTGTTCGTTGGTTGAACTATACCGCAGGCCGTTTTCATTTATCTCCGTTAATTATCGTCGCGGAAAAAAAAAAACACGAATATCGTCTTCACATTCTGATCCTATCTCTGATCACTGCCTGCCATACTGTGGGAAAATTCATTTACTAGACGGCTTCCCATGAGAATTTTGGAAAAATTATGAATAAAAATAGTAGAAGTTGTTCTTCAGTTGATTTAAAAAATATGTATCACAGGTTAAGTTATATGTATATGCTGGAAATTTCGTCGAAAGTGGTCAATTGGTTTACCAGTTATTAAAAATAGTGAGAATAACAATTTTAAGGTAATTCTACCATTTTATTCCATTATTCGGCGATTTTCACCATTTTTGATCGTTTATGACTTACAAAACCAATCGATCAATTTCGAATACGAATCTACAAGACACATTTCTTAAATTTTCGTTGCAGACCCAACTAAAAAATTGATTATCATCTAGTAAACTAATCCAGCTTGGCAGAAAAATTGAAGCCGTTGTTTAAATTAACGAAAAAGTTATTCCGATTGAAAGTGTGTGTCGTAAATTGCGCGGCTATCCGAACGACGTTGTATTTTTGTTTAAACGATCCTGCATAGTCGAGCGGCAGTGCAGCTGCAATAAATGGATGGAAACGAAATTCCTCGGGCGTCTCCGTAATGGCGGTTTTCAACATCCAAGGGTTCGAATCCTAGATTTGTGGGAGGGGGGAAGGGATTAAGTAGAATCTTTATGAAGCACACGATTTTCGAAAAGACCTCTACGGTCTTGAAGTACCGGTTTGACGCCTTCTCCCGCTCCGGGAGACAGTCGAACTTCTTCGGGGCTCTGTCTCCCGCTCGTTCGTGTTCGTTTTGCCTGTAACTCAGCCGCTTCGCGACGGTGCCTGGCGGTTGCGTCAGGAAATTTCAATTACATACCCTGTCGACCGACACAGGAAGTCCGAAGCACCGAAAGTAAGAGGATAGGAAGATATAAAATCCACCAAGATCCGATCACGTATTATCCTCTTTCCCTTCCTGCGGGATCCGTCTCGCTTCCGCTCGGTTCTTCGATTTCTTTCCATCTTCTTCTTCTTCGACCGGCTGCTTCGCTCTCGCTCCCTCTGCGACTTTCCACCGTGCATGAAGTCGCCGCCCTAAATAGCATTAAGTGTCGCGGCCATTTCGCTCGTTCCCTCGCGTCCATCGCGATTGTCACGTGGCGGGTCACGAAACAATCGTGACGATTTTTATCTGTTCCGTGGCCGTCCACGTGCCTTCCTTTCGACTATCGCGATCGCATCTCGCGCGCGCTATACTGTTCCCTTTCCGCTTCCGTTTTACCTTACCCCCTTTCTTCCACGAAATGCGCCCAGGAGAATACCACTTTCCTTGGCAAACGAAACTGTGTGCACGTTGATCTCGGTGTCATGGAAAAAGAAACACAATAGAAAGTACCTAACAGACCGCGGATCTTTACACAAAATTTTCTGTATAAATTGTAGGAAACTGGGGTCAAACAAAAATATAGATATCTACTCCCAATAATTTTAATAAACTGAAAATAAACAATCTTCTTAACTTCTGATATTTCTACTGTTCTGTATTTTCTTTGGAGATCTTTGGCCATGAAATCCACAGTCTATTAAGTATTGTGAAATTAAGATGAATGAATTTAAAAAAATGTTTGTATTTACCATCGATCGTGTAACTCTCGTAATTATAATGTCTGGTATTATGAAAACACAATCTTGAGTGCATTGACAACAATATATCACTGTCAATGGCAGAGATAAAGGTGGCACAGCGAGCCTCTTATCGCCAGTCGTAAATTCCCTAAAGATAGAAAGTGCTACACTAATCTTCCCCGAGCCCCGATTAACAATGTTGAACAGTAGAAAGATTTCTTTCGAGACTCAGGAAGTATGCTCTGCAAAGTATTAATTGGGAACCCGTGTTACGTAAGATCAATAACGGACGCTGTAGCGTAACGGATGTCGCTGGTTTTTTTGTGTCTCATATCTAGCCCCACGTGTTTCGTAATTAAAATGAAATTTAACATGTCGCGCGATGAGCGATCCATCGTCCCGTACGTTTTTTCGCAATCGCCATCGATTCAGCGTTAGATGCTACATAAATATTCATCATTAGCGGCGGACAGTCTTGGTAATTTATTCGTCGCGCCGCCTCGACCGTTTTACAGTTCGGGACCGTGAAGTAAAAGTTCAAGTTTTTTGACAATTCGATCTTCGACTTCTCGAGTATGGTCACAAGACTGCAGATTTGCATTTCTAGAAGTTTACTTACTTATAGACGTTACAAGTTTGACTGGATATAGGGCAAGGTGTCAAACTGATAAGTCGAGGATGGCTGATAAGTCAGAAATCCTCGATAAGAGGTAATATTCGAAGCATTTCCGGTTGGGTGAGGTACATGGACGCCATTTTCGTCGGACGATTGTTAAGTTCATAAAAATACTTTTATTTCTTACACATAAAAATCGCCCGAGAAATGATAAACAGTAATGTTATGGTGTTCGCGTAAGGCAATGTTTACAAACCAGTTTCTTTTAGCATGTTCTGGCGTTAACGAGGGAATAATATTCGTCCAATGCGAAATGCTTAGGGTACAGCACCGCAGCTCGAATTATAACCTCAAATAGTTCGAATTTGATTTACCGCGTGGCAGGTTCAGGGTCAACGGTGAGTTAGTATTGACAAGGGTTAAGTCCCGCTAAATGATTCGTGCCGCTGGTAGCCGGCCGGGCTATGGTCCGACCGGAAACATTTTATTCGAGCCTGTGTACACAGTTAATTCTATCTATCCGTCGGATAGCGCCGCTATCTGCCAGCGTGTATGTATACAACAGCTCGAGAGCCGGGCGTGCGCGCGCGCAGAATTTCGCGGATCGTGAGAATGCCCGGAGAAGTCCTGCGCAGAGCCCACGTGCCTCGGGATTTAAACTCAAGGATGCCAGCGACCGTTAGACTTCCACGAAGGCGAAAGCCTTTACATAACGCGAGACAGACCGAACGGGGGGGGACATGGAAAAAGGAAACGGTTACCGATTCGCGTTCTAACGCGTATTTACGATTCCCAGGTCGATTCCTGCCGTTTTTTTCACCCGGTTCACGGGCAAACAGCGGAAGAGTTTCCCATATTGAATGAGCACGGGGGAAAGACGTGCGCCGGATGAACAGCCGCAAGATGGCGGCCCTGTACCGTTCTGTATTTTGAACGGAGATGGTCCAAAATAAACCGGACTTTTTTTGGGAGAACCGTTACGTCACAAGCTGGGCATTATCGAAAATTATTTGAAAGTTATCGATTTATGTTGTCGCTTGAAATGATCGTGTGCTAGTTTATTTGAACAGCCAAAGAATTTTATTTAGCCAAAGAAAATTACTTTATTTTGAATTTTCTGACATTTTCTGACAGTAGAATTGATATATTTGGCAACGATTTGCAAATACTGTAATTTTCGTTGTCGTCTGTGTTTGCACAATTGAAAAATGATCTGAATATTCAAAGTTATTTATTTTAGTAATTGGAATATAAATACATTATCTTGTATCATTAATTGGTCATGTCCCCTTCGGTAGTATCCGTTGTTTAATTCAGTTGTCGGTACTTATTTCATTTTTTGGAGGAAACAGAAATAGTTGATAATTCGTGGAACGTGAACGTCGATCGCCGGTACGAGACACAACTGGTTTATGAATTCCGTACGTTTATGATGTGTCAGTTCACACGTGACCACATCTGCACGTGGTACGCGGACCACCTCCATTCTCACTTTCAAATTTGAATGGAGCCTCGGAGACCAGACGGCCGTTGAAGAATTCCGCGCACGTTCTGCCTTCGCTTCGGACTTTCGATCCGACGTACAGATCTGAAAGTGAAAAGGAAGAGACGCAAGAATGCGATTCATACCTTCCCGTCTGTCCGACGTGGAAATCCTTGCTGATATCTTTTGTCGCATACAGAGACAGCTATTTTTTCTCGCTTACATATTAAGCTCCCGTCTTGTTTTTTTCCGCGACGACCCTCGTCGGAACTACCCCAATCTAATAAATGTTCACTTCGAAGATTGAATATTGATAACTGAGCAATAGTGCTTTAACCCATTGCCCGCCTCAATTCAAAAATACGAAAGAAAATTAAATTAACTGTATAATGACATTCGTACCAACCAACTGGAACTATTTTTGCCATAATTGTTTTTATTTAAATATAAAAATTCTAGCCCGTCCCATTTTTAGGACATTCGCGGATAATGAGTTAATTTATTTCCGTCTACAGTCGGACTCGTAATTGATCGCGCACGCTTTAGATCAGCATAACATTTTTACAACTGGACCAAACGACTTCAGCTTTTGTGCCAGGCTGGATGGATCAATTTAGTAGATGATAGGAAAATTTGGAAAAATTGCATTTAGTTTGACATTTTTTAGTTGAGAAAAGGCTACATAATTTAAAATATTTTTCACTCGAGCACGGACTCGTTTTCA
>CM052116.1:3917606-3931547 GCA_028454245.1 Halictus quadricinctus | reverse complement strand
GTTGAACTTCACTTTGGCAACCCAGAAATTTTAAACTTTTTCTCAGGGAATCCTGTCGATCTTGACGAGGAGATGCCAAAAATCGGAGTTTTAGGGCGAGGAATTCGCTGGTTGAAAAGTTGTGCGTGTTCAAAGTTGTTGTGTTAGGGGGTCACGTCTACAGACTTTCTAAAATGTAACAAAATGGTAGAAAAGTCGCGGAGTACGGGATCGACGGAACTTAAAATGTAACTTAAGTTTACTTTCCAGTGAATGCATTAGGGAAGACTATCGATTTCAGTTTTTTTGGGGTTTGTTTGTGAAGGTGTAGGTTTGCGTGAAATTCGGCAGCCGCTTCGAATAGGCTCGAGAGAACTGTAGCGATGCGAGGGCAATTCGTGATACCCCTTGTGCTTGCAGAAGCATTTTTCACCCTCGCGATTGCCCTCCTTTCTTTCTGTCTCTCTTCTCTCTCTCTCTCTCTCTCTCTCTTTCACCCCCAAAACAGCTGCGTGTACCGAGAGGAAGGTGGCCCTATGGCGTGTCTCGCAACGTGGTACAATAGGAGGTTATGAAACGATAGCGTTTGTAGGATATACCACGAGTACGTGAACACGAGACGGGCAAACATATGCGAGACGCAGATGGCCGGTGAACCTTATCGGTCCTCTATTATTTCTTGCGCGACCCGCGTCAAGATACTGGCAATTGTTCTCCGTTTGACCCAGAGCCGGCTAAGATCGTTAACGATAAGCCCCGTTACCCACCCGATGAGTCAATTAACAGTGCTTTCATTATGGATTCGAGGGGTAAACGGCAATCTCCTGTATTAAAATCATGTTTCCGAGCCGGTGATCTTCAAGATCCATTCTAGATCGCCACACATGGACGACATGAACAGTGTAACTGTATTCCGAATGGTAATAAATATTCCTCTTTTACAATCGTTTCATGCCATTTCGCGAGCACTATCTACCCTAAACGCCTCGAACCCTTTTGTGTATCATTCTAGGCACTTATGAGCTCGATGACATTGGCTATGAATACTTAACTAGGCAAACACTCGTATCGCCTGATCATATATATCCACAGTAGCTACGTTTCAATCAGCCATGCGCAAAATTTGTTTGCACCGGAGATAAGGAATAACACATTTCCAACGCTTCACCACTTCGCGTTGAAATAATTGAATATAAACGTGACAAATGAAGAAAATAAGAGTGATCTCACCGCGAGGCGTTGTGTCTCGCTTTGTACCCTCATCTCGAACAGAATTCGCGCTCCGTTGATACGTACAAGAATGAACTGATCTGTTTCGCGATAACGTTATCGCCGCTGATAGCCCGAGCAAATACCCGAAAAGCTCAGTAGCTCCGTCAATAATGTTTTAACGCTACCCGACAGCGATGACCCGATAGTACCTTGAAGATCTAAAACTAACACTTTGTTGCCTCGAGCAACTAACAATATCTTTCTGCTCTGATCCTTTCTCAACTCGTCCACGACAAAATTCTGGCGAAGCGAAATTCCTCTGATATACCCTGAAAATTAATTTTCTTTTTTATTGAGGAAATCTCAAGAGATTTATTACAACTTTAGAAACAAAACAAAGTGTACAGAGCAAAAAACCTATACAAAAATAAGGGTAGATATATCACTTTTTCGCTACTTGTTTTTTCTTAACACTAGGTTTACCGAGCGTTAAAAGTGAGTATTTTACATTACTTTATACAAATGAGAAGAATGTGTCTATCCAAGTTTTCAGCCATTTTTTAAATAATATATGCTTAAGGAAATAAGTTTGTTGAGTAATTCCACGTAGATGGATCTTCACAATCTCAATAATCGTAAATTAAAAATATTAGAAACCTATTGTTAAACACACAGGTTAGTATAATACATTTACGAAAATTGCTGGTCAACTATTTTGGTCATTGCGGATTGTATGCATTTATAGCGAAAGGAAAATTAAAAAAAAAAAAAAACAAATGTCTGTGCAGGTAGCTGCTCGCAGTACAATTTTTATTTTGCATAAAAATCCGCAGTCCAATCACGACGAAAATTAATCCGCAACGATAAACGGAGAATTGTGTCGCGCACACGTGACCGACCGTTGCCGGTGGACGCGCGTTAAAAACACAAAAGGAAGACAAACTGGTCAGAAATCAAGCGCCGCGCCGCGCCGCGCGTTGTTGTACAACCGTTCGGAATTCCAATGAAGCCGAGAAATTACGCGCGCGGTTCGTTTCGCTACGCTGATGTAGGAGGTGTCTTTACGACGGCCGCTGGCGGAACAAAAGGGTTGAGAATAAGCGCCGTTTGCCGAACGCGCTCGCATGACACGGCCGTGTGCAACGGAAACGCGGTCGTAAGCCGTGCTGAAACAGTAAACATAATAAGCGCAGGACCGTTGGCGGTTCGATTCGCCTCTGTGTATGTGTCGCAAGTGCTACGCGGTTTCCCATACACGCCCGTTCTTCATCTTGGGTCAACCGGCGGCTATCGTGGCGAATTGCGTCATTCTGCGAACTTAGACGCCACGGCGGCCATGCTGGAATGTATATGCGTCGCTAGAATCTAAATCTGTCCTTCATTTTACAATCTCAATTAGTCGCTGCGTATCAAGTCAACGGCGATGGGACGACAAATGCTGATCCCGTTCTTTGTAACGAATAGCTGAGATATAACCAGGTTGGTTTAATCCTTTGCACTTGTATTGTGTGGTCACAGCGATGCGAAATTCACCGTTCAGAATTTACGAAAAAGAAGAGAGTTTATATTTATTGTGCGCCTATGTTTTCTCCAAAGGATACTCATCGACTGCAACAAAATAGAACTTTATTTCGGATTCAAGGAAATTAATGAAATATTTGTAGAAGGTGGAGGCATTGTAAACCAAGTCACGACTCCAATGCTGAAATAAAGATTAATAACACAGATATTTATTAGAGCAAGTTTAGTGCACTAGTGCAACCTTCGTAAGATCGTTTACGAGGGAATTCGTATTTTACGGGGAGTCTGTTCCAAACTATGGGGCAATGAAAGCGGCCAGGGGTGAGAATGAACGGCGCGACGATTCGCGGAGGAAGCGGACAGGAAGTCCTTGAAAACGAAGACGACGCAAAACCGCCGGTAACCGCAAAAACTGACACTAGCTGGGCTCTGTGGTCAAGATTGCCTCTTGGCCCGCCTTGGTCCCAGCAAGGGTGGAGAACAAAGGGGTGGCGAGCGCGGCGACGGTTCTCCGACAAAGAAGAGGAAGAAACGCACTGGACGGATGGTCACCCATCCGTGATTTCCCGTCTTCGCTTTTGTACCGAAAAAAAGTAGCTGTATCCGTTACGCGTTCGCACGTATTCGATCTTCTGGCGAATTTCGGACCTCGAACAATAATGAGTTTTCGAGGGTAGCGAAATTGAATGATGTAGGCTGCACAAAAAAGGAAAGGCGTGCGCTTAAACACTGTTTTGTTTCCAGTTCATGAAACAAACCTGGTTCCTAATAATATTATATGGAGTTTTCGAGGGGGTAGGGGTAGAAGGAAGCGAAATTGAATGATACAGGCCGAGCTCAAACATTGTTTTGTTTTCAGTTCGTGAGACAAACTTGTTTACTAACAATATTATACAGAGCTCACAGAAAGACTCCCGGAAGTCTCAATCGGAGCGCAACGTTTATGATTTCCGTCTAAATTCGTCTATCACAAAACAATGTTCTCTTTGTTTTGGTTCTAGATCGCGATCTGGGTACGATTCTAGTAGCGGCGGCGACTCTGACAACGAGTACAGTGGGATCGTCTGTCGAGGTGCTGCCAATCAGTCACAGAATCCGGCCGCAACGAACGCAAACGCACAGGGGCAAGGGAAGCACATAAACAAAGGAAGGTGGACCAAGTTGGAGGTAATTAAACAGAACACGCTATTTAAACTTAACGAGTGATCCGCATCGGCGACCGGTTTCCCCCTCGAGGGGGTTTGTGAAGTATTGCAAAATTCGAAAAATGATATTTCATTCGTACGGCACTGTGACGTCATTGTTCATTGTTGACAGCTACATGCCGCGGAAGCGGCGTCAGCGGTCAGTAACAGTTGATAGTTACGTGACGCTGGTGTGGCGTCATCGGTCCCAACGATACCAAGAATCCATTCATTCAACAGAGACTCGAGCTCGGTCAATGAAACAGTTTATCGATATCGCGGACCCGATAATGATCCCAGCAGTCTAGTTGTTTCTACGTAGAATTAATTATTTTTATTATCATTTTATTACCAGGCATGAAGTCCTTCTTTCACTTGAAATTACAAAATTGCATTCGATTCGCCTACGAGGCTAAAAATTACTACATTGTCATTGAAAATAATTCCTATATTACTGAACAACTGTGTTTGACGAATAATTAAACGCGAAAATGAGACACGAGAGTAAATACACTCTTATGGACAAAATGGAAAATAGTGTTTGCGCGAGAACTGTACAGGAAGTCCCAAAAATTTTATACTTGAAAGGGGCGACTCCTGAGGTCATTTGAAGTAACTTTTTCTTTTAATAACTTTTAGAGTTATTACCGAAAAACACGGACCAATCAGAGCACGGCTACAGCGGACGGACCCCGGCTCGGCCAACGCCACGCCCCGCGCAACTGTACTCGCGCCCTCATTGGCCCGTGTTTTTCGTTAATAACTCATTAACGAAGCCGCGGAGAACATTTTCGCAAAGGAAAAAGTTACTTCAAATGATCCGGCGAATCACAACGAAGGAAGGAAGTACATTTTTGGGACACCCTGTAGACGGAAATTTCGCGGCCATTGTGTGACGGTCAAAAATTTCTGATCACCGATACGGATGAAAAGAACGCGGCGTCCCATTGTTCTTCCCTTTATCTCGCCGCCATGAAAATTCACTAACGCACACGCGATCGCGTCATCGTGCCCGTGACTTTGATCGGATGTAACACGCTAGGGGAGGGATACAATGAGCATGGGCCACGAAAAAAAAAAAAAGAAAAAAAGAGGTCCACCCTTCGTAGCTTCTACAACGAGTTACGTCCGCAGGCAGATGCCCTCGACCACCCCATAGTCATATGCTACCATAGAGCAGAGGCCGCGCCGTATGGTTTCCCGTGGGAAACATCATAGAGGCGTATCGATCCCGTGCGGCGCGTTTTGTTACGCGGCCATTCGCGCCATTCTGACGCAATTGCGAATCACAAACGTGACCAATTTGCGACCCGCGCGACCATTATGCGGCATTTATCGATCCATCGAAACAACTTTGTCCAAAATCGAATCTCGGATTTGGGGAGATTATTGTGAATTCGATGCTGTACGAAAAAATGGTACTTTGGAAGAATTTTTTATCGGTACGGAGTAATTTCCGTTTTTTAAATATTTAAAAATAGCTTTGAGATCGATGCTGATATTACACGCTCCGATAACGGTGTAAGGATCGTAAAGTAACGAGTGTCGTTAAACATTATTATTACCGCTAATTAGACTCCGATATCTCAAGTTTGAAATTTGATCGTGTTCCGCGATATTAGGATAGGGGCTCCAAGTGTGTTTATCGAGCTAAAAAGAAACAGATATTAACAAGTTAAATTTTATACATCGTTGTAGCCTCTTCCCGATTTATCGATCGCATTTCGACGATCTTGATTCTGTCCGAGAGAGCACCTGCTGCCGAACGAGGCCGGCTATCGGACTCTTTCTTCGTAGGGCATTAATTTTCGAAATGGCACACCCCGTGCATCTACATACATACTTGTTTCACTTACTCGTGTTACTAAAACCCATAAATTCCGGAAAGTGTATAATCTACTAACAACTTGTTAGTTTGAATTGGCAAGATCACGGGACTGAAACAGGTGCCATTTGTTTTTATGGTAATATTATCGTTATTCTAAAGTACAATGTTGGACACTGACAGCATCGATTACTGTCATCTTCTATTGGTTCTTTTTTATCGGAATAATGAGTTTTTTGAGGGCTTCTTGGCCATTTCGATAGCCCAACGATGTTCTAAAATTTGATTTATAATTGTTCCAGGATTCTTTGTTGAAGCAGTTAGTGAGCAGCGTGGAACAACGGGGCGCGGTGCTCCGATGGGACACCATAGCCGGTCACTTCACAGATCGAAGCGACGTCCAATGCCAGCAGAGATGGGCAAAGGTCGTGAATCCGGAGCTGGTCAAGGGGCCCTGGACGAAGGAGGTATATACCTGAATTTTGTTGCACCCCTCTTTCATCGAGCCTCTTTCCGGCCATTGTCTCTCGAACCCCATGAAAAACCGGCCATTGAAACCTCCACCACTTAAGGGTAGTTCTGGTCGCCATTCTTTTTTCTTCTTTTACCTAAAGTACACTCTACGCGCTACCAAAAAGGGAATCGAATTCAACGCAAGAAAATAATCCTTTTTATTGAACTAAACATACATCTAAAAAATTGTAACGGTACTTCTGACAATTGAAGACAAAATATACAGATTATTGAAATCGTACACTACTACGCGTTACGATAAAATACGTAAAAATTAAGAATTTTTACATACGTTGATGGGGTTTCCTGCTTCACATATATAAACATTTAAACCTTAATTAACTTTTACATTTTAACATTTCTATACATTTAATCTTTTTCAAACATTTTTTCAAAAATATTTTCTTTAGACAAGTAGATTATGTATCGAAGTCTTAATTGATAGGAAAAAATTGTATGCAGTGTTTACTGTATATATGTCCAAAATGCCTACACGATAAAAGTCCCAGAACTATCCCCGTGAGGGGCCAAGAAGCTTGAGAGACCTCGTTCGCCGAGGAGTTTAAGGTCGCGTGGATCAAAGAATCTCCTATCCGATATATGTCCGTGGCTAGACCCGTGTTTTGGACATATATCGAGTAAACACTGTACACTGGTCTATTCGTTGAATTATATATTTGCAACTTCAGGAACTAGTTAAATCGTTCAGACATACAGCATTCATAAACTAACTATTCAGCTGTCGCATAAATTTAGGAAAGAGATAAAGGACATTTAGAGCACAGCTCAACAGAACACAGGTGTTTCAAGGAATCTACCAGAAGATTTTTCGCACAGGTGTGCATTTTGTCCATTCGCTTCCTCATTGAAAAGTATGTTACTTCAACTCCGTACAAGATTCAGTTGTCAGACGTCGAAACCCGTTTTCGCAAGTATTTGAACTCGATCAGGGGGGAGCGTTCCTCTCGACAGAAAGTTCGTAATGTACCGTTACACCCCCTTTCTCGAAAAGTTTCTTTTGCCATGCCAGCATATCCGGGATGACTTTGCCCAGCACAGTTCCAATGGCTATACACAGGGTGCTTTTTGTAAAGATGTCTGTGCAACGACCAGCCAAATATGGAATCGGAGTACGGGGGACTCTCAATTACATTATTTATGTCGATCAGTTTGAACTCTTACACCAGAAAAATCTTCTGCATCCGTTGCAAGGACCAGGTTGAGGTCCAAGGGTTAGGGTTGCGAGGATCAGTAGCTACTTAGCCATCCCTTTCTTTCTTTCAATAATTTTAGTCTGTCGAAAACCATGTATCGACGCTCTTCAATTCTTCAAAGCTCTCAACTGTTTCGAGCTTTAGCTACTTATATTTATCTCAACTGTATCAAATCCGCAGTTCGGTAATAGGTAATTATAGTTAATTTGTACTCTGGCTCGACGTACGATTTGAAAGGGCTAACCCCTAGCACAACAAACACACTCCCTTGAGACCCAAAAATAAAATTGTATTTTGTCGTCGACATCCCTTCTGTGAACGTCAAAGAAGTTCTGATCGAAAAACAAATCGTAGCGCGAGGGGTTACGAAAGAGTTGCAGGAAGATGGGACACAATAAGAAAAAAAAAAAAAAAAAGAAAAATTCCCGTAAAAGTTGTGAAGCTATTAATGGAAAAATCACCGCTGCGGTAGAAGGGAACTGTTGACTCGTCGGAGTCGGAGTTGTTTTGAAGTTAGGGCTCGCCGGCCCTTCTCGGCGTGAGGGATCCTGTGTATGGCCGGTACTGTACGCCTACACGTTGGGCCGGGCAGAAAAGAAACGAGCGAAAACGCTCTCCACGGTCGCCTCGGTGGGGTATGCAATAAGAAGAAGAGAGGTCTGGAGCCGCGGAGATGCTGCGTCGTCGTCGCCGTGCCAATGCACTTGGCAACAGCCAAGGGCAAGTAAGCCGCTTGCCGGTGTACCGAACGCGTGTACACGCGGTCACGGGTCCTCGTCGGTGTGCACCTGATTCGTGGTATGGGAGCGCAAACCCATCGCGTCCTCGTTGCCCAACTCCTACGTCCCTCTCTCTCTCTCTCTCTTTATTTCATTCTCCTGTACCCCTCTCCGAAGCGTTCACTCCGTGGAGGTTCGTGCGCGACGATCGTCTCTCCTCTCCTCTCTCCATTCTTCGACCTACCGCCACGTTCTCCGCCTCTTCGAGACTCCGCGAGGACCGGGAGAAATTACTTACGAGAGACTCGACGCGATGGGATCACTCGGGGAACCTTCCGGTGCTGCTCCTCGACGGTTCCACGTTTTTCTACGACACGTTCGAGAAACGCTCAATGGAATGTTCCCCTTTTCAAGCTTACCGAGAGCTCGTGCCGCTCCATCAACAACTCCTTCTCTGCCCCCTTCGATAATCGAATGCCTACGGGGGGTGTTCCGGGAGTTGCTCCGTTGATCCGACAACAACCGAGCAACATCCCCAACTGTTCGGTATCTATCAGACGTTTACGGAAAATGCGCGCGTCGTGACTTTCGGAATGTCGAGTATTATTGACCGGAGATGAAAGAGCTGGACCTGTCGAGGGCCCTTGAAAGGGCACAAAGGCGGTCAAAGAATCCATTAAGACAGACTCTCAGTTTGTTGTCTCTGCTTAAATGTTCACCCTCGTTCCAATTCCAATCGAAAGCCAGAGGTCAGGGTTAAACGTGAGGAAAAATCTGTTCTGTTCAATGAAAATCACACTTAATTCAAAGCGTTAATATTCCCAGTTAGAAGAACAGTGTCCGGAAATTTCTCGAATTTCTTCCTGGGCCGTGTCCTCGAGTGCGTAGAGTCGTACAGGTAGCAAGTCAGGGTCGTATGAAGGGCCGCCTTCGGGTTTCGTAGGGAACATTGGACGTGGAAGGTAGAAAACCGGTAAATCAGGAGGTTTCCGTTCCGAAGACTGATGATTGCCGATGTGTTGTTTGCAGGAGGACGAAAAAGTTGTAGAATTGGTGGAGCGATACGGGCCGAAGAAGTGGACGTTAATTGCACGGCATCTGAAGGGTCGTATCGGTAAGCAGTGCCGGGAACGATGGCACAACCACCTGAACCCGGGGATCAAGAAAACGGCGTGGACGGAGGCGGAGGACAGGATTATCGTGGAGGCTCACCGCAGGGTGGGCAATCAGTGGGCGAAAATCGCAAAATTGCTGCCCGGAAGGACGGACAATGCGATTAAGAACCACTGGAACAGCACGATGAGGAGGAAATACGAGACGGAAGAGGGGAGATCCGCCACCGGGACCAGAGGTTCATACAACTCATTAGTTTACGCAAATACACGAAAAGTTCGTCGTACCTTCTGTGGGCAACATGCCAATTTCGTGTCAATTCTTTTGTCGATAAAAGCCAAAATTTTGCTACGATATTCGATGATATTGCACTTTACAGTTCTTAAAAGAAAGTATAACTCAAAAGATAAGGTGGCATCTTGTCCATTTTGCAATGGCTTATAATAGAATTTTTACAACTATCCTAGAGATAATAATATCTGGTTCGATCCTTTAAAGAGATCAAAGATCTTGTAACTTGGTGTCTTTTAGATTTAGATATATTGAGATCTCGCGCAGTGTTCGCACCGCAATTGTATTTTGCGCATTTGCTGCAGTCGTTAAACGGTCGCTCAAGGTCGCCGAGACAGACTGCTACGTAATGTTCAGTGTCTTGGATAGTAGCTGGTCGACATTGAGCGACCGTTTCACGTTACAGCGACCGTGATCCTTTAAAGCTTAATTCGGAGAACAAATGTTCTAACGAGACCGATGTGTGTGCAACAGGACGAAGTCGAAGAAAAGCCACGGAGCCACCAACCGCTGCGAAAGATCCCGTTTGCACGAAAGAAGAGGTGTCCGGTCAGGCTCGGCTGAAAACACCGTCGACGAGCAACGAGAACGCGACGACGATTCCGACGACCGTGCAAACATCGCATACTCTGGACATTGACCAGCTGGACTGGACCAGAGCTTGGGAGAATCAACAGAACGTTCAGACGTTCCAGGGTCTTCTGAATCTGAACGATCGCACGCACAGCACTGATTCCCGGTTGGACTCCCCCTCGAAAAGGGCTAGCTCGTCCGTTAAAGTCAAGACTGAACAAATATCGCCGTTTACAAAGTACGTGTGTTCGAGAAATCAATTTAACAAAAACCACCGTATTCTACGCAGTCTTCACGTGACTATTTTCTCGTAGGTATTTCGATTTACAAATACAAGGTGAGGCGGCCAACTCGAGAAACTCGGAGATCAGACTGATGCCCATGCCGGACCTCGAAGACATGTCAGGCAGCATGACGGAGAAGGAGCGAAGCAGTCCACCCCCCATCCTGCGCAGACGCAGAAACACGCATACTCTTCAGCAGAGAACCGACACCCCCGATAGCGGGAACCAGTCTGATTATTTGATAATAACTCAGCAGCAGCCGCAACAGCAGCATCAGACCGGCGACGCGGCTCCATCCACTCCCATTAAACAACTGCCGTTCAGCCCGTCACAGTTCTTGAACAGTCTCAGCCCGGAAACATCTTCCTGGCCGCGGGCCAGCACGCCTAAGGCGAGCAGCCCCGGTCCACTCACCACGCCACAACCCACCGGTCTTCGACGAAGTCAGAATGGTAAATTACCCACGAAGCACTCTCAGTTTTACGGCCTGTCATACCAACAACTTTTTTTAGGTTACCAAACAGGAAATAATTAAAGTAAGAGAAATAGTTAACCCGTTCCATGCACCTCTAAAGTCGCATACTGATGTATCAATATTTTTTAGTCTAACTTAATTATTTTAACATTGTAAATTAAAATTGGGTTATAGAGGGTTAAGGGAAAATGCAATCCCTATGAAAATGAGTGAAGACGTCCTTGACCCAGCTGTTAAGAAAACGTGTATTTGCAGATGGCAATACGCCGAGGACGCCAACACCGTTCAAGAACGCGTTGGCAGAGCTGGAACGGCGCAGCGGCGCGACTACTCAGTTACCTGCTACCCCAAGTCGTCTCGATGCTCTAACCGAGATCATCAAACAGGAAACCGACCGTGAAAGCTTAGCTGGGACCAGTACCATCCTTCAAGACTCTGGTTATAGCACGATAAGACGACGGGGTAAAGAGAACAGCGCTCCTGGCGGAAAGAGAGCGCGGAAAGCTCTCTGCCAAGCCTGGGCGAATGCTTCTCAGGATAATTCGGAAATGAGTTTCGTTGTAGAAACACCCGTAAGTCGAATATTACGTTTACAATTTTTGTTTGCCCAAAAACAGACTGCAGATATTTATAAGAATCTCTTCAACCTTGATCATTTCAAATCTTCACGGCTCTTCAATTTTCTCTGAGTAATTTGGTAGTCGCTTCCTTGAAAAATTATAAATATCGACAATCTTAGTCTGTAAACAACTGCTTAGAAATACACGAGAGTTTCACCTAACTTAAGTACCTTCGATATCTCGTATATTATTGATGCTGGAAGAACATGTCAGCGTCACATTTCCATTTGTTTTTACTACTCAACGTCGCATGAAGGTTATAACAGGTCAATAATATGTGAGATACTTAAGGTGAATATAAATTGTAGGAAAACATTTAATGCAACGAGATTTCTTTGTTCTTTTCAGAGTAAAAGTTTGGACACATCTGTATTATTCTCCCCGGCATCAATGGCACTGGAGGATAGTTTCTTAACAGCAGGGACTAGTCCCGTAAAGGTAGAGAACCATATCCATCATAATCAAAATCATATTCAAACTCAACCAGCCCTATCCTGGTATTATTCCCGTACCAATCGCCTTTAGACACGCTAGCCGGCCTAATTCTCTTTTGTTTAACACTCTCTTCGTCTCTGTCATTCTCCTTATGTTTATTTTACTTTTTAATTCTGCCTGCCTCTTAATAATGTAATGCCTTGTCGCTTCTTTCTCTCTTTCCATCCAACCTGTTTCTGTTTTATCATTTTTTTTTGTTTTTTTTTTTAAATCATTAATTTATGAGTACATGTTATAATCACCAAGGCGCGCGGAAAAGAAACATAACCTCAGTTAGCTAACCCTTCGCGACCCTTAATCGACCTGCTTTTCGTCGCCCTGGTATCGTCCAATCCAAAGATTATTAGCGTTCTTTTTTTTTTGTCTCGTAAGTTCTAAGTGTAACATGACTAACATTAACGGCGTTAAATATCGTCTGATTTATTTATACATTAACTTATTCCAACTACGAGTATGCTTATCCTGTTAAATTATTTATATGCGGCTTACACGGTCTGAATATTTTGTAAATGTAATTTACGATCACGTGAGCGGAGAACGCGTTATTTAAATAATTGTGTCAAAGTTTTAAATGGCCACTCGATCGAGTACTTAAGTTATTAATTGCGTGTATACAATTTTTTTTATATTTGACTAAGTTACTAAGCATTGGAAACATTCGTACTTATTCGCGTTCGAACGACAATTCGAATACCGCGCGCATAGTCGACACACGATAGAACATTGTTTCGTTTTTGTTTGGTTCGATCACTGGCTTCTCCTTTGATTCTAGTTTCGCTAAGCATTGAATTATGTTTATGAGCATCATGCTCGTTTTGATTTTCTACTGCTTTTTTTTTTTTTGAAACCTTTTTTGTTGATACTTTAATTCGTGTACATTTTTCGCGCACGTTAACGCTTTCGACACGATGCAAACTGTAATTATTCATCCCAACGATGTCGCCACGTTAATACAATTAATAAATTCATCGAATGACCGAGTCCGTTTCTTTTATCGAAAAAAATTCGCAAAACAATCGGAGAAAAGGTGTGTCCTTTCTACATACGGATGAAATAACGATTCGGTTCGATGACCCGGAACAAACGAAAACAACAGGATATAGGTAAACGAGAGGTTGTCGACCTGTTTGTTTGCGTACGCGATGTACAAACGCGTAGAGTCGTTCGCGGTGTCGCTTTCGTCCTCCAAGCTTTAGACTTACCGAACGAAAGAATGTAAAAAGAAGATTGTTTTGCTTTTTGGTAAACGGGCCACCGGTGACCCTCGCGGCGTAGAACGTGTTCGCGTGCATCAAAACACACAGAGAGAAAAAAGTACATGCTTACACCATGACTCTATCTTTTCGCCGACGATATTGTTTTTGCATCGGCCCGGCTGAAAACTATTTTTAAATCAATATTCTTGCAGACTAATCTAACACAGATACTCGTTAACTCATCGCTGGACTGCGGATTTTACGCGTTTAGGGCAAACACGAGTTGGTGCAATGTAAAACAGTTTGAGAAGAGCGAAGAAAATTTTCATTTGTCTTTTGGTTCTTGCAATTGATCCAAACAATGTTTACTTTACATAAAGATCCGCAGTCTAGGGTAAGGGACCCAATAACTGTACCTATATTAACTATACTTACTTTTAAAGCATAATATATTAACTGAATGAAAGAAAAAAATTTAATATCCCTTTGCTAAAATTCATTGTGCTCTAAAAATAAGCATAATTAATACAGGTACAGTAATTGAGTCCCTAGCAATTGAGACATACGTCAAAAGGTGTACGAATACTTTTTTCTCTTAGAACAGTACGTTCCCAAATGGTATCCCCGTGACTCTCCTTCGTTCTTAGAGGGATCCTTAGATCCTGCACGACGGTGTATGTATATATATATATATATACACACACATATATATATAGGTATATAACAC
>CM052116.1:3871774-3917506 GCA_028454245.1 Halictus quadricinctus | reverse complement strand
ATATAGGTATATAACACAAAAGTATATATATATATAAATATCTTTTAAATATTTATTATCATATTAATATATTCATATATTTATATATTTTTACTTCTTTCGTAAATAACGTTCAGTTGCCGCATGTCTAAAAACTAACTCGAACGTAAAACACCCCTTGTATAGGCCTGGCCTAGCGTACCAAAGTACTCCTACCCCTCCTCCCAGACCCACCCCCTCTCCGTGAGTACCCGTTCCAAGAAACGACGAGTCCAAAGACGATTTCGAGCGGCGGTCTCGAAACGACGCTGATTCCAAAACCGACATGCAAACGCGCAAAGAGAAACGAGAATAAAAATGAAAATAAGGGGGCCTAGTCATGTCACGGCAGTTGTTCGCTAGCGATGGCGCGAAGTGTCTGCTCCGGTGAGGACGAGTCAACGTAGTCCCCTAATTTTCTTCGAAGTGAGTCCCCTCCCCCCACCCATGAGTCCCCTCTGTTTCTATTTACCCCTCTCTGTCTCTCTTTCTGTCGTTTCTCTCTTTCTATCGGCGCGCTACGTTTGTAGCCGTCCCTGTCGACTCTGTATCGCCCGCTCTGTCGAGCGACTTTCGAAGCGTGAAATCGATCGGCGGCTCTCTCTCTCTCTCTCTTGTCGATCATTAAACGTACTTTATTTTTTTTTATTCTCCCCCCCTCGAGCACAGACGTTCTTGGATAACAGGAATGTCTCGAAGCGAAAATAACTTTTTAATTGCCGGCTGTAGCTAGTGTGTCTATCCTTTCCAGACTTCCCACGACTTTGCGTCCGTACAGCGGAAGCCTAACGCCAAGAGAGCGATCACGTTCGACGCGTTCGACAGTCCCTGCTGTATCATCAGCCCTCTGCCGCTCAGGCCGGCCAAACGCGCCAAGGTGAGTCCCTGTTCTCTTTTCTTCTCGCCGTTTCTCTATTCCTTTGTTAGCTGTTTCCTCGGTACTTGCATCGCCGTTCTCTTCTTCGTACGACACTGTGCTCTTCTAACACCTATCCTCGCATTGTCAACCGATTGTGCTCAATCTATTAATTTCAAACATTTACTTGACTGCTACAACACGTTCGCTATTAACGTCGATGATAAAAATTGACTGTTCTGTGACAATATTTTTGGTTCAACTTCACATCGGCAGACCGGAAATTTTGTAAATGTAATCCTGCAGACTTGGCGAGAAAATCGCTCAACTTTAAACACGAATAATTTTTGAACCAGTGAATTCCTCCCATTAATACTTCGATTTTTAGAATAATCTCGTCAATATCTACAGGATTATATAATAAAAAGTTAAAAATTTCTGGGTTGCCAAGGTAAAGTTAACCCAGACTCTTACTATAGCTTGTGGGTATAGATGACTCATGTTCGATGGTTGAGTATCCAAGTAGTTGGAAATATTTGGTACAATTTCAGATTGACACGTAGAGTAGTTCGCACGTTTCGTATGTTCTAACGTTAATGTTATTTATTCTGTTGAAGCTACAGTTGGAGGCGCAATGGACGACGGTGGCTTGCGGGCGCACGCGCGATCAATTGGAAATGACCCGAGCTGCCCGGCGATTTCTCAGCAGCCACGGGTACCTGCCGCTGCGTCCTCGTTTTCTGAATTTCTGAGAGCGTTTCTACAGCCGTAGGGGCCTCGGTCGCACTTCGTGGTACAAAGGAAAAACGCGACGTTGAACTAGTCGTAGTTTAAAACTATGCGGCGCTTCCGTTTAAGGAATATGGCCTTCTGTGTTTTCTTTCCATCGGATATGAATCGATCGGACGAGTTTAAGGAAGAAGCAAAAATCAGAATAGAATTCTATTAGAAAATTTTACACGGACTGTGCACGACGCGTTATGGCGATGGCGGGATCGACGTTGCGGTTGGTCGAAATCAACTGGTCGCCCGAAGTCACCGAAACTTTTGCTCGCGTCGTTTGAACCGAATAAACGATTCGCGTGATAACGGATAAGACTCGGATAAGACTACTTGTTAAGCGAAAACGAACGATTGTACAGAAAATTAGATTCGGCGCGACATTTGGTTTCGATCGGACTGCACGCGCGTCGACTCACAGCGTGTATGGTTCAGTCGAATGTTAAAGGAACCACGGTGCAACCGACATTGCATCCAAAAGGAGAGGGAATGTCACGAGCTTTCGGAACTCTTTCGTTCACAGTTTGTTGTTCACGTCGGAACGTGTGGAACACGAACGAACCGCGAAAATGAAAGCGAATCAAAAGACACTTTCTATCTTTTTCTTTTTTCTCTCTTTGTGGGTGACAAAGATGTTGCTACAAGATGCGCGTTCATCGTGAAATGAAGACAGAGCGTTTTTTTTTTTTAATCAGGAAACGCTTGACTTGGTTGAGCGTCGTTAAATTGTCCTGCGCCGCTTCCACTCGTCGTTTCAAGACAACGAACAAATACAAATATTTTTTATTAAAATAATGTTAATCGATATCAATAAGATACAATGATCGAAGGAAATTTAATTTCCTCGCGAATCATGTGTGAATCGACGATTGGACGGGCAGCGATGACGATTGAGAACATGATGCAGATCGTGGATTAACGATTTAGAACCTGGTAAAGCAAAGCAGATAGTCAAACGAGAGAAAAGGGGGATAAAAATAGAGACAATAGGAAGACAATATTGATAATGTTCTATTGACTTTTTCTTTTTCAAGATCTACCTTGCTTTGCCAAGTGATGCCCGGAAGTGTCCTTGTTGTCCGCAGGTTGTAGCAACTCTTGTCACGCGTGTACGAAAGCATAAGATGAACGAATGAAATAGTAGCCGGTTTGTTTGATACAATAGTATATATTATATATAATATAAAACAAAAGCATTATTGCGGCCGTTATGTACAAAGAGCCTTTGTAACTGGTATTTAATTTACAACTGAATAATAAAGACGTGATGAGAATCACACCAAAAAAGAAACGTCGCAATTGCTCCTTCGATCTGTGACCGCACCGTCACGGTCATCCCTCAAGATGGACACGGTGACTTAGTCCGTGCGGCCAATAATAATACGCTAACAATGTGCTAAGACGTTACGCATAGCAGACCTGGACGTAAAGTTATTTTAAATACGACAACAGACATCTGAAATTGTTTCAAACAGTTCCTTCGTGTCCTCGTTAAAAATAACTTAAAATTAACGTTTCTTTTCATATGAATACAAATGATCTGAATATAATTTTTCTAATATTAACGATTTCTTATGTTATTAAGAATTATTCGTAGGAGGTATTCTAGCGAATGTACGTTCGATTAAAAAATTAATGAAAAATCTTTTAATCCTTGTGCACCCAGCTGAGGAAACTATCAATTTCATGTAACGTGTTCAACAACAAGTACACAAAAAACCTGGGCTAGCCCATTTATAATATTTTCATAGTGTCGAAGTTGAAGCCTGATGTTAAACCTGATCGGTGCACAAGGTTCAAAAGTTAATTGATAAAAATAATTCAGAGACAACGATTCCCTCGCCGCATCGAATAAATTATCGCGGAATTACATAAACATTATTTCCGTCCGATTAACATGATCCGCTAATTGAGCAATCACCCCGTGATCAATTAATTTAAATAATGTCCAAGTCTGGCGTATAAGTAAACAACGACAATTCGGTTTTTTTCGGCGTACGTCAGCGTGCTGCACATTCACGAAACTTGGAATGCCATGGAATGAATAAGAGGTATAAGTGCTGTGTGATCACCAACTTGACATTGCTCGACGAACAAGTGGAAAATCCCAACGGGCGAAACAGTCCCTTGACCGGCTCGAACCGTTTTGAGCTTGACAAGCAACACCGTCGTTCGAGAACGTGTCATCTCGGACCCGGGAGTCGAATTACACGGTTCAATCGTACACACAGAATCATCAAACAATACAAACCGGACACGATTATCGATATTACATACATGAGCGATCCGATGAGCGTCGAAACAAAGCCCTGGAGTGTTCTGTTTCTTGTACACCGTGTTCATAACCACGCGCCAAAAGCCACGTGGAAATTAGGATTCTCCACAGTAGTGCTCAATAAAATATTTAGTACAGTACCACTGATTACACTGCAGCCTTTAGTAGTCTGACCTTCGTTACCAATTAATATACTACATTCTTCACGGTCCGACCTCATTTCTCGATTATTCTATCTTAACATCGAAACAGTAGAATACAACTAGTTCCTCGATTTCTTCGCTATGTAATCTTTCTTAGAGGAATGTACGACAATGGATACTCTCCTCGCTTCAAGACTAATCGAACTCTACGCTTTTGATCCGTAACGGACGCCTAATCTGTCTTTTTTTTTCCTCCATTTTTTTTTATTAAAAATTTAACAATTCAAAATTGAACTATCTTCGCTAATATTTATTGTACAAAACAAGCTAAATCCGCCTTACGTAGCTAACAAGGGGACTCGTCGCCAACCTCTACGGATTTTGATGAAATTTGAAGATTACGTTACAATTGAAATATCTCTTACAAATACGCATTTTAAAAAAATAATTTATATCTGCATTTGAAAGCGGTTTTCTGAAAAGGTTGACTCGTAGACTGAAGGTCTTAAGTTTTCATTGTTTACAGTGTATTATCAAGAGATGTTCTACAAGACATGTTTCTTCCAGATTTACAGTTAGAAATTTCATCAATCTCAATAGGTAAGTTGTGCGACTCTGATAAGTTAGCTACCTAAGAAAGAATGAAAATTTTCGTTCGCAACGCGGACAACGCGCGTTAGAAGTGTGCGATTAATGCTTCCTCATCGAGAAACCAACTGTTTCGTTATAACAGATGCCGCCACAGCTGCTTAGAGCAAGTAGAATTCCTACTTAATTAAAAAACATATCTTACCAAAAGCGAGATTGAGAAAATGAGGGGGGAGCGATCGAGTACAAAGCGAGTTCATGACGAGTAAAAGTACAAATACGTTAGGACAGAAACACATTGCCACATTGCACAGGCTCACATTGCTTTACCAACTCCGAATATAAATTTTAATTGTACATCAGTAGACTGCAGATATTTGCATAATTGTTCCTGTCCTATGAACGCACGTGTCTTCATCTTGAAGTCAGTGTCGCGTGTAAGGGACAATGTGTTTATGCGAACCCTGATTATACACACATTATTTAAAAGAAAACACAAAATCCACATAGATTTCGAATTACCGATAAATTTTCAAATAATCGTCACACGTCAGGTATCAGGTTTGTTACGTCACCCAACTGTCATACATTCTCCCACGTGATTTTGTCACGGAGAGAAAGTATGCTGACACATCGAGAAGACCCGAGAGATCCTTGACTAGATGGCGATCTTTTCGAAAATTGCGCGTTATGATGTAATCCCATTAACGAATAAAAAGCATTCTTATCAATTAATAATCTCATTGTCATTCTATTTCTACGTGTATCTGCGTAATATAAAATCGGGGAACTATATGCGTAGTAGATAATCATAGAGGAACTCTTAGCTGATTACAACAATAGCTAAAAGGGGATTCGTTTCGATCTTCTTCCTTTTTTTTTGCTCTGACTAGTACTACCGGTACATGTTGGTTGGTTGATTAGCATTTGCGAAAAGATTGCATCGAAAGAAAATGGTCACGCATCACGAAGTGTAAGAATCTCCATTCGGAACAAAAATGAAAGTATAAACAGCGCAAGAAGAATTTTGGTGAACAGGGACGCCGTGCGTCGAGTCACCGATAATGATAATAAAAAAATACCGAGAACGCGTCGTACTGTTCACTTCGATTTATAGTAATCAATCAAACAAAATCCTCGCGAACAGAAAATCATACGTTCTTCATAATCCGAGCTTCATATTCATTTCCATCGAGATTAATATATTCGCGTTACGCCTGACATCGTAACGCGAGTATTTAATCATATTCAATACGGCCTTTCAATGAGCAACCGATTTGAATTAGCTGCTGCACCTTAGCCTCCTAATAATCTAACTTCTGTAAAAACTCTGAAAACAATCAACAAAGACGTGTAAATTCGCTAAAAACAAGTAAAGAGGTAAACGCAATTCTCCTACTGTCTTTTTGAAAACGTCTGGGAGCGACACTTTCTCGGGAATGATTCTGTATCATACTCCCGTTAATACTCGGAGTTCTGACGTTGCGATTTTTCTTCGTCGCCCGTATTCGTGCTGCCGCCGGGTGTTTCGTCCAACGTTTCAGGATCTGCTGGAAGTTTCAAAAACGCATTCGTAGCTGTATTCGTAAAATGCGAGGTGTAACACTGAATTTCTAATAACTTCAGTTTCAACGCAGAAAATGCAGAGAGTAGTATGATTTACCTGGAGAAGGAGATCCTTTGACTCTGCAGGTATTGTAACTTCCACAACTCAAACATTTCAAACCTACAACGTGAAACTTTACTGTCGACTCCTGTAACATTAACAAAATCCAATGAAATTAGTTATTGTCCTACGATCAAAGAAGATATACGTCTGAGAGTTAATATGCTGTACCTCGTGGCAGTCTTTACAGAGAATATCAACTTTATAATCTCTATATTCTTCTGGCATTGGTGTTAATGACACTTCCATGTCTAAAAATCTCCATAAGTCAGACATATCTAGAAGAGACACTTGGCAAATGGGGCATGCGTAATGTCCTGAATGTAACAGCTCCTCGAAACAAGGGCGATGCAGTAAATGACCACATTCTGGAATGTGACAGGGTATGCGACTCGTGTGAATGTCCTCCAGACAGACAGGGCAATTTGCATGCGAAACATTTTCCACGCACTGAAAGTATCAAATCAGCATTAGTACTACTATCCATAAACGCACACGCTCGTGGAAGTGTCTGCTCATCTGAAGCATGTGCTACGACTCATCCAAGTGATATTTGAATCAAGATTCCTGCTGGGAGGAGTAAATTGGCAATAAAATGTGCAACCGGTAGTACCAGTCGCACTTCAATAGACGCTGCATATTTGCGCAAAGAGTAACAATTGCAGTTTACTAATCGAAACTGTTAAGATTCGTAAAAATAATCATGAATCAGGCTTCTCCCTTGAACGAGCAAATACTTCCGTAACTGGGCACACTGTTTACCGTGTGTCCATTTTCCAACTGAATCGGCAAACACATGTTGCACTTGGCACAGTGGAAAAATCGGGCTCGACCGCCAACCCGACATATCCCGCAGCCATCGCAGTGGTACTGACTCCTGTCTTCGTCGTCGAAGAGATTGCACACGAGACACGTGTAGTTGCCGAACCGGCAGTGACAGTTCTGGCAAGTGGCTTGTACCGGCTGACGGGTATCGCACAGGACGCATATCAGCTCCGTGACTTCCTTTCTGTTCACCGTGTGGGTCTCCCGTTCGTCGTGGCAGAATCGACACGTGTACACCTTGTTGCAACAGGGCGTCTGGAAACAAATAATTCGAACAATTCAATGGCCGTTGCAAATCAATGCAACAAATGGTAAGAATAAAATGGCACTAGGCACTTTTCTTCACTCTCGTTGTGTTATATCGACAAACTGTCTTCGGCGACATTTTTAGCCGATCATAATATTTTGAGTTCAACTTTACTACAAGAAACCAGACATTTTTAACTCTTTTTTATGCAATCCAGTAGATTTTGGCGAGAAAATGCCGAAAATCCAAGTTCTAATTCTAGGAGATCAGTAGTTCAAAAGTTATTCGTGTTTAAATTTGAGCGATTTTAAGCGTTTTTAGTAGGTAAGGGCGCCGCCATATTGGTATGTACTCAGCGTCGCGCATCGTCTAACGACCGGAGTCGCTAGGTGGCAGCATAAGCACGCGGTGATGTCGATAACATAGATTTGCAACTGTAGCCGCCCCCTGCTCTGCTCATTGGACGATATCCGAGTACGTACCAAAATGGCGGCGTCCTTACCTGCCAAAAACACTGAAAATCGCACATCTTCACGCACGCATAACTTTTCAACTACTGATCTCCTAGGATTAGAACTTGGATTTTCGGCATTTTCTCGCCGAAATCTACTGGATTACATTTAAAAATGTTAAAAATCTCTGGTTTCCTGAAGTAAAGTTTGGACATAGTTTCAATAATAAATTTTCCTTGGTTACTGTTAATATTTTAGACTTTTCAATGACTTTAAAAGAATGATAATAACGGTTCCAAAAGTATTAAATTATCCTGTTATTGCCATTGTTAATCTCGTATTCTTGAATGCACATTACTCTAATGACCCAAATAACGTAGGGTAGTAAACCGAACGGGGCAATGAGAAGTTCGTTTGCGACCAATTAAGCTCTTCAGGCTTTGAGAACTTGACATGCATTAAAGAGAAAAATTGTTCGGTAGTTGTTTGAAGGGGAAAGTGTTATGCAGAACATACGTGTAGCGGGGGGTTTGGAAAAGGGAACCATGTCTCGAATTGATCAGCTGGTAGACAAAAAAGTTCGTTCAGCGATCCTGGTTCAGAAAATGAAGGCCTCCGATAATAATCCTATTAGCCCCCGTATGAATCCGTCCTTGATCCTTAACCGCTCGATCGTAGCAGACGGTTACAAGCGATCGGCAAATCCGTTCGGCGGGAGCGGTAAACGGACCGTCCACGTGCACCGAGAAGTAGACACTGTCAGTTGCGGTCACTAACTGGCCGTCTCCCGCACGTGGTCGCGTTACGTATTGTTACGAAATTCGGATCAGAAATTGTTGGCCAGCCGAACAATTTGAATTCACTCGGGACGGTTCCTACGAAAATTCTCGATACACGAACGCAGCCAACGTCCACGTCACGTTGAGCAATCTTAGGTTTTTCTGGTCGGTCAGAAGTTTTCTCTTGGACCGATTTTTGCTAAACGGATGTTGAGAGACCCATTAGCGGGGCCGCCAGTCCAAAAATACTCCGATGCAGCAACATCTCTCTTGTTCCTTGTTAGTATACAATAATTGTTAACACGTTCACCGCGCGGAATCTATTTCGAATGGCTCTCCGTTCACGTCAATTGTATAAGTTAACAGACTGCACCGCGGTACGTCCAAGTCGTTTTTCAATATTTGACTAAAATTACCGTAACGTGTGCTTTCCGTGTACGACGAGCCTACGTAATCGCTGCGCTTCTTCAAATCGCAAACCTATCTAGATTATTCACGGCACCGGTGTTTCTCCGGGCAATATTTGTGGAACAAAGATTTCCAGTGTCTTATCTCCCAACTACCAGGTAAACAATGTAAACCAGCGTAAGCAGGTGAGAAGCCGAAATCATGCGGGCAGCGCATGCTCCGTGGCGCAGAGAACAACTTCGTTCGGTTTACAGGGTGAATGAGAAAAATCGTAATTCTTGGGATGGACAGTTTTAACTTTTAATAACTTTAATAACTTTTTTAAAATGAGTTCAAGGGTGAGCTCGAGGGTGACAGCCCTTACGTGATCACTAGGCTGCGGATTTTACGCATTTATAGCAAACACGGGCGGGTGTCGTTGCAAACAATGAAAAGATTACAAGAATTTAAGAGTGCCAATACTTCTTTCGCGATTAACGATCTCCTCCTTTTTTTTCTCGCGTTGTCTCCCCCTTAGAATCATCCGCATATGTATACTTTTTTTCCAGGGTGTGTGCTTCTCCCCCGAGATGACGCTGAAGCACCGATCGCTACCAACAGTACACGACATTTGACTTATCGCAGCAATTGGTAAGCAACACTTTGAAAGAGGGCGTCCCGTTACACAACACGACGAAGCATCATCGATCTGTTTGCTATGTACACATGCGCTACGCACACACGCGCGTCACGGTACACTGCATTCGCTTGATACGTTTCGCCCTAGACGAAACGTGTGACGGAGAAAATTCCCTTTCCTAGATGCGCAAGAAAAATGCGCGTGACATCGCGCTGACATCAGTCATCCGAGAACGCAGGCAGACGCGGCTTCTGCGGCTGACTGATACCGGTAATTGACAACTGACATACCGAGCAACTGTTCGGTTTGCGCTGCCCCATTTTTCTTCGGTTCGGAAACAATGTTTTCGAATTGTACATTCATAATCGATAATTACACGTGCCGTTTGAAAGGCAGTCGTCATGCTCGCGATGCGGTAACTGGACGGCGAACGTCCGTGCAGATTCGGAATTTCGAAAAACAATTTTTTACGAGTAATAAAAGCTTTTTCTCTTCAACAGCTTGCAGAAGTTTTCAAGTTTGCGCAACAGAGGGACTTCACGTTTCTAATGTTCATTATGCTTTAAATATTAGCATAATTAATATGGGCACGGCGATTGGTGCCCCTATAGTAATTGGGTCCCTTACCCTATAGATTTTCTAGGAGCAGCATGCGTTTCGCATAGGGCGGAACGAATCGTATCTCGCTGCATGGTCATAAACATGCGACACGTTACTGTGTTTACACGCGACGGGGGAACTAAAAAAGTTCGTCCACGGGCGATTTCGGAATCGCTAATTGCGAAACCGCCACGTCATTTATTGTATCGATTACCCAGCAAGTTCAAGGATATCCGCGGAAGTATCGAACTTCGTGTATATCGGCTGCCATAAACAAATTTATTTAATTTTCCGTACGCGATATTTATATATTAATTTAATCTCAAGTCAACCTTACGTAACTTGGTATGAATTTGTTCGGAATAAAACAACAATTCCACGAATATATCATACGTATAAGATAGTAACAAATTTATCACGGCACTAAATAAATAATTTCAGAGAGTGCATATTGACCGTATCGTTGACAATACTCCGAACGGTAAACTCGTTTTCTCGAGGAATCCACGAAAATTCTTGTCCTTATCAATCCAGAAGCGGCGTAACGCGAATTAATGATATAATTAACCCTCAATTGGAGGCGTGCGTCACTTACGCAGCAATTTACCAAGCAAATTAATCGTTTTACATAAAGAGCATCGATTAACTCTCGTTACGTCCTATCTACCGGAATCAATGACAAAAGTCGTTTAAAATTTCGGAATCAATGATGTCCGTGTCTTTTCGAACACGTACGAAAAATGTCATGGACGAGATCCTTGTATCAAGAATTAAATACACCATCACAGAGCTGAGCAGAATGTGTTATCCCAAATAGTGAACATTTTATTTCGTGTAAAATTATGTATACAACATCGCAAATAAAGTATCTTATTTCGTTTCAATAATTTTTTAAAAATAGTATTCTATTTGGAGTCCATCGTTGCAGACATGCCAAATGTTACTAGATACGATTGATTTCTAGAAAATATATTTGAAATTAATATATTTGATCTCCGGCTTGAAAATAGAATAAAAGTTTGATTTGCTATTGAAGATATCGTTTGATTCGGAGAGCGTATAGCATCCGTCGGTTTGAGCAATATTGGAAAGGCTGCCGTTCCAAATTCTGCTCGGCTCTGAGGAAGAACTGGCCGAGAATGTGGCGGGTGAAACCACAGGCGAGCGATCATCGGGGAGCCGCGTGATCGAGAGATGTCGAATGCGGAGCGCGGCTGATTACATGCCGACCGTTAACGTTAGAAAGGCATCGAAGCAGCGGGAAGACTCACCACGAACTTGGACTTTCGCTTGTAGTGCTTGCAGCCGTAACCGTGGCCGGTGGTCCCGTCGGAAGACGGTTCTTCCTCCTTGGACGTGGACGCGCGTTCGCCGATGGTCCGTGCTTCGTCGTTACTCTCCATTGTGTCTTGTTGATCCCGAAATTCCTGCCTCTTTCTCCTCCGCCGTCTCCTTTTTTCCATCGACTCACCCGTCCTTTCCAGATTTTCTCGCCGCGTGTCCGATTAACACCGCCCGGTACACAGTTTGTTTGTTTAATTAACACGCTGGCGACGATTCGAACGGGATGGCGGACAAAATAGAAGGAGGCAGAGAACACGCTCGGAACACGCGGCGGCCGTCCGCGTATCCCAGCCGCGCGGGTTTACCCGCGGGCGTCCGCGGAATGGACCCGTCAACCCGAGCCGACCGAAAATGTCGGCAGCCTTCTGTGGTTGCTCGCGGCCGAAACATTTCGCCGAGCCATCGCTGTTGTCTCGCGTTTATATACGATTCTTTACGTCGCGAAGGATTAACGGATGGATCTCGCTACGGTCAGGTTTCAATCGCGGCACGCACGCAAGCTCTCTTTCTCTTTCTATCTCCCTCTCGCTCTCTCTCTCTCCCTCTTTCTCGCTCCCCCTGTTTTCCTCTTTCGTAAACGTTGCATACACGAAAGCAAATCGACGATGGCTGCTTGTTCCGCGACGGCACGAGAAAATCAAAGCGTCGTCACAACGGAAGCTTTACGCGGTCATTTCGGGGGGAAAAGCGATCGACACACGCCACTTCTGACACCACTTCGCTTCACCGTACTGTCACCACGGTGTAATGATTACAACGGCAGACGACGTCCCCAAAAAAAGATGCAAAACCATGACCGGAAGTCCTAACGACCACTCGCAGAACTACGTCGCAGTCGCTGTACGCGTGTCCGGCCCGCGAATATTTGAATCTCCTAAACCGTGTTCGAAGTATGCGCGATGAATAATATAATGGTTGTGCAAATTTGCAAATGTATACTCAATATATTCAACGCGTAACCGAATAAAAGTAATTTTGTAATCAAAATTCCGTTCATGAAATTGTCTATATTTTTTAAATAGAGCTTTCCCGACATTGTTCCAACGTTGTCGATTAGATATAAGGAGGTTCGCCTCTTGTTATACCGATATGATCTTTGCTCTTATTTCTGTTGGCAGTAGTGAGGAAATCGGAACTGTGATGTCGCCCTAAACGAAGTCGCCGCCATCTTAGTAATCACTATAGTCACGATGCCGCGCGTATTTGAAATTCAGACTAAGAACATGATCAGAGAGGAAATGAGAGTGCTCACGCCCGGGATTTTAGTGTCCCCCCTATAGTGCTGCCCCCTAGTCTAATTTTAGCCTGGATCAGAATCTGCATCATCTTACCTGCATCATTAGCAGCGGTTTCCATTTAATGCCAGAGTGGATGCTACTTCTATGTTAAAAGATGATGTAGGCCCTGATCCAGCCTAAAAGATGATGCAGGTTTTGGTCCAAGCTAAAAAGATGATGCAGGTTGTGCTCCAGGCTAAAAAGATGATGCAGGTTCTGGTCCAGGCTAGAAAGATGATGCAGATTCTGATCCAGGCTAACAATTAGACTAGGGGGCAGCACTATATCCGGGACACTAAAATCCCGGCCTTGAACACTCTCATTTCCTCTCTGCTTCCATGCCTCGTCTGTGACATAACAGAGCGATGATCGCAGCGCCATTGCAGCTAAGTTCTCGCGGTCATGCGGCATACGTGTTAAAGAAATTTTGCGTTTATGTAGTTGCCACCTGTCGCTGGTAGCACTGCGGTAGAGAATGAGGTGTGATAGTAAATGATGGGTGTCAAGCCCTGAGACGAAGTCTGTGTAGTTTGATTGCGCCGATCGTTAATCGGGACGTTGCGTCCGAGCATCGTATTGGGTGACATTGAAAGTGTTTCACGTACAGTGCGAAATATACGTTCACCAATGTTGAAATGAAACAGAACTGCGTCATGTCTGGCGACCCAGGGAAATTCTGCGATAGGCACACGCAGTTCGCCCCGCACAGGCTCTGCAATCCGTCGGATTAATGATCAATGGCTTTATTCGAGAAACGATACACGAATAAAGTGCTACTAGATGATACAGAGAAGCTGTCAAGTGTCATTGAAAATGCAAGAGCTATCGACGGTCACACGGTACGGCGCACGCTTAACGCGTATATACATACATACGTACATCTGACATTTGCTCGATAATAGGCGACGTTTACGCACATCGGGGCTTAGCCGCGATTTCGTATCATTGAGTCAGGTGAAGAGTTCCCATTATCCGTCGACGTTCTCGATTTTTCTGTCACTTCCTCGCTGATTACCGCTGTATTCTTTCCTGAATTGTAATCGGCGTTCGTTCCGGTCTTTTACACCATTACGCAAGTATTGGTGTACTTACGGGGTACCTTGTTTTTAATGTTTTCAGAAAATAATTTACAATGCAGGATCATTTATAAAATTCGTCGAACGTCAATTTTCATCGATGTTATTTAGCTGTTATAATTAATGTACATATTCGCAGGTGTTATTACGAATGGAGTAAATGATACTCGGTTACAAAATTGAGCATACTAGTCATAAGAAAAAGCGAATTATGACTCGAGTTCACTAATATGAGTTTGTATTTTATTGTGGAAGAGGCTCCAGGTCCAAGTAAATTAATTTTTGTTTTGTCAACAAAGTAACGTTTCTTGAAAGTCTACAGAATATTTTGAGACACGTCAAATATATTGGGTAGTAGAGTTACATTGAAATGATAATAATGAATATAATGTTTGTTTCACTATTTAGGAGTATGTGATCAGAACACAAAGAGGTCCATTACCAGACAAATTTTGGCGAGTCAGCAGACGCTACAATGACTTCTTACAGCTTAATGCAGCTTTATCAATATCAGGCATTGACCTGTTTCTTCCTCCAAAGAAAATCATTGGTAATATGGAACCAGACTTCGTAACTCAGCGTCAAGTAGCACTACAGGTGAGTTAAAAGATATGGTAATAAATCAATGAGTGTTAAGCAACAGCAAGTTACAAATCCATATTTTCTAATGCTTTCAGAATTTTCTAAACAAAATACTAATGAATCCTATATTGGCATCGTCCCTTCCCATGAAAAAATTTTTAGATCCGGAAAATTACACAGCACCGTTACATGGTATGATGTAAATTTAATAATCAAAAAATAAGATACGCATATCTGTAGATATACCGCACCGGGTACCCAATGGTCTGGACGGGACGGAAAGGTACCGGATGCTCGAAAATTTCGCGATTCTCGATCTGGAATCCTGAAAATTCTCGAGAATCCCGATATATTCGAGAACCCTAATATTCTCGGGAATCCCAAAATATTTGAAAACCGATTCCAACTAAAATTCTCGACCCGTCCCGTCCTGACATTTTCGGGTTCTCGCACACCTCTCGATAAAACTAATCTTATTAATTGACTAATTTTGACTTTCAGAAATAGCTCTGCAACAGGTGTCACTAGCTTTACGCAGTGAAGCAAATTATGAAGTTGGTAAAGCCATTCCTGATATGGGATGGCGGTTGAGAAAGCATTATTACACGGTCAAAAATCGTCAGAATCCCAAGCAAGAATTGCTGCTTGCATGGGTAGAATTTGGCCCAGATAAACACCTGCAGGACAAAGATATGCAGGGTATTTTTAAAAGTTTAGGCACCCTAAAACATAACTATATAGAACCAATTGTTTACCAACATGTGACGGAGAACGGAGCTCTAATGATAAGAAACTTTTATCAAACGGGTACACTGCGTGACACTTTGTGCGTAACTAAACCGAAGCAACCGTTCATAAAGAAGTATGGAAATCCGAAACAAACCAAATCGTTAACAGTGCCTGAAATTGCAATGTATGGTTACCAGGTCGGTTAAAGTATCTCTACATTACAATAATAATTAATCAATGTAGTGTAGCGCTAAATAGTGTTTTAACGTTTCAGATTTTGGAAGCTTTAGGATTTCTTCATGAGAAAGGTCTACCATATGGGCACTTGCATACGGGCAACATTCTTCTAACTCAAAGATGTGCTAAATTATTAGACGTAGAAAATGGTTTGCTAGGTTTGCCTGCATTTTATCGGCCCTACGTTGTACAGAGGCGTAAACTTCACGCCACGGTACAGTACCAGTTAACATTTATGTACGATGAATACCTAATGGTGATTAAACGAAGTAATCGTTTCCAACAGACTCAAGTGGACGTCTACTCGTTTGGGCATGTGTTGTATGAAATGGCATTTGGAAGGCCACTTTTAGAAGCGACGTGCTCCGAATTACCATACTGCGAGGCAAATCTAAAGAATCTGCTCGAAGTGATCTTGTCGCCAGAAGATGTGAAACAAGATCTACCAACAGTATCATACTTGCTGGACCACCCGTTCTTCGAATCGGCCAGACGCGGTGCGCTGGCGATTGGGTCCGTGGAAAAGCCACACTTTAAGTTAAGTAGTCATTTAAAGCAAGCTCTTCAGGATGCGGTGAACAAAGCAGAGCTAAGACTGAAAGACGAACAAAAAGTGGCCAGACATCAAAAGAGGCTTGTTAAAGTCCAAGAGAAGATGAGTTCGGAGGAAGAGATGAAAAAACGGAAACAGAAACTAGTGAGTGTATCTTGTCAGTGACACACGTCGCTCATACAGTCGTGAATAAAATCAATCTTTCCGTTTCCACAGAAAAAGGAACAAAAATTGGCACAAGAACAACGTGCTGGGAATCAGTTAAGTACAAACGGATTGAAGCAAGTGAATGGCAAGAGTCCAGAACGGTCGGACAGTCCCACAAGCACTTCCACGGCCACCAGTGTTGGAACCTTGACTCCGCCTTCTCTGCGTGAGTATCAGACTATCTGCGAACAGACCTCGCTAATAACTAACATTAATCTTACGAAATTTTTACATTAGCTGGACACAAAAGTTGATGGCGCATACTACGCTTATTTCGCTCACGTAGGTCATATCATCGTTCATTAATCATCGATTAATAAGCATTCACGCATCTTCTCATTTGATCATTGCTTGGATACATCTTCAGTGAAGTATTATATTCCTCTGATTGTGACTTCTGTAGTACGTTCTCGTAGATATCTCTTTTTATCCTTTTCTCAGTATGCGTGTCCTCCTTCCATACTAGCTAGCAGTAGATACAAACGAATCGACCAAAATATAAACGTTAACCGTAGCGGGTGTCCAAGCGATGTCGCACGAGTATGGTGAACAAGTTGCTCTCAATTTAACTGACGGTTTTGTTAATGTGCCGCAAGGTGATGCAGCCTCTAGCAAGGGTACTATCCCTCCGCCTCCGATGCCACCAACCATCGACGTAGCCGACAACGTCCCGAAGGTGACCAACGAGCGAGCTGCTTTGCTCGGGAGTATTAGTAACTTCAACAAAACTAGTCTTCGCAAAGTTGCGAATGGGCCCCGTTGAGCCGGTAGGTTAGACAACAGATGGGATAAACAATCTTATTGTAATGAGAACCGTAATCCATACTGCAGGAGTGCTATTTTTCTTCGTCGAACAGTTTAGACGCGACGGAGTTTATACATTTTTATTTTGATCGCGATACTTGCGAGAATCGTGGGATCCGAGTTTTTTTAGGATCTTTAAAGACGTTCGCTGCAATGGCAAACAATCAGTAATCATATTACGAAATTCCTCTATTTATATGTATATATAGCGTGGCAAGAACAATTACTGTTCCAATATCTTCAGAATTGTAAAGTGATAAAAATGGCTACTTTCAAGGTCATATTCATTGAAGTAACAATTGCTTTTGGAATTTCGAAGATATTATTGTGCTATTAGTTATTGTTTTGCCTCCTATAATGAAAGCACAACGCATTTATAGAAATGGCTGGTGTTTAGGTCTATTTCGCTGATGATTTTATTTTCGGAGCACCGTCCACAATCGGATTTGTGATCGTAGACAAATGAACTAAAGTATGGAGAGATTTAAAAAAAAAAAAACGAAAGAATAAGTGATCTTTTATAAATCGTGATCGTATATGTGTGATACGGATATAGTAGTTGGGCAATCGATGTATTTCAGTAGAAAATCATTTTTCTCTTAATTTTGTTATATATTTAACGATGAAAAAAAAAATGACTAATATATTTTATTCGTGTAACAATTAATCGCACACACCGTCACGGGTGGATGCATAATAGAAAAAAAAAACAATAACAATTGTATAACATTGGTTGTTGTATAAATGATTTTTTCTCGATCCAAGTCTCGCGATCATTGTTTTCAACGGCTTCATTTTACCGTTCTTAACGTGTTCTTAAAGAATAATTGAGAAATTTGAAATAATAGATACATGACCAATGCGATAAGCAACTATGTTCGTCGCGTGAAATTCGTCTCGTTAATGTGTACCGTTCCGTCTATTTCAAAGTTTATGTGTGACGTATTAATGTACAGATCGATCGACAGTTTTCTGTGAGTCTCGTTCATCTTATGAACGTGAATATATTGTATGTTGCTTTCGTTGTGTCGGTCGTAGACTCGGAACCGCGTTCGTTTCTACGAGGAGAAAATGTGCCAATGGAACTGTATGCGATTTGTTTCGTCGAACAGATATGTTATGGTGTCGAATAACTGTAACCTATCTCTAAATGTCACAAAAAAAAAAAAGAAGAACACTACATTTATATAGATATATGTAAAAAAAAAATATATATATACATGTAAATGTATGAGATTTGTCTGTGAATAACTGTCACGGAAGCTGTGTAATATAGACGCGATTTTCATACGTGACGTTGATTTTAAATGTAATTTGTTGATTTTATTCGTATAAATGCTATACTACATAGAATAATATAAATATTTGTTTTATCGAGAATTGTGAAATCAGAATGAAACGAAATCTATATTTACCAAGTAACAGAACGAAATATAACTCGTGTGTAACTGAGAAGTTCTGAGAAACACTTGTTTAGCAATGAGAATCGTCATGAAATTGCGACATGTCTCGTCTGCCGAAACAAAATAAACTCGCTCGATCGTTGCGTTACAGCGTGTAATGATGTGTATATCCCTAAATATGAAAAACCATTTATTAGAACGAAAATAATTGCGTCGACAGAAGTATCGTATTACACTTTTAAAAAAATATCTTACTCCGTAACAAATTTCAACACAGAAAGATAGCTTTCATGTAGGAGATATTTTACTACTCGCTAAAAAAGTTTAATAAATACAAGATATGTATATCTTTGCAGTATTTTTATCATTCGAAGGATCTTTAATACTATATTGTAAATTCTCAATATATAAAAAATATATATGTGTGAATATCGCTGTCTAAATGTATGATTATAACCGTAAGCAGTACAGTTGGTTTCGTTTGTGCGCGTGCAATATCTACACGATTCGTTTTAAAGGCCGCCGAATAATTCTGCTTCCGGGAGAACTTTTTTCTCTCGCGTGAATCTTCCGTTTACGGAGCGATATTTCTTTTATTTCCCGTACAATTGTACTTCGTCTACGCGCAGTGATACAAAATCGGTCGTCCTTCTTCATTTTCGTTCTTTGTCCGGCATACGCAATAGCAACTCGGTGAACATATCGAACTGTGTTACGCCCAGCCGCGTGATCACACAAATTATAGTTTTGCAGTTGTTGGAACCAGCGTTCGTAGACCAGCCATCGAACAAAACAATGGCTAGGTTTACCGCATTACGTGCAAGAAGCTTTTGTAATTTATGAATCTGTTTTAAAATATGCTCTATTCACAATCTGCGCGAGTCTTTATGTAACATGGTTAGTCCTATGTACACATATGTAATGTATATACAATGCTACCCACGCAATTGTGTCACCGTGAGAATGTATATGGCATTCTTGATTAAGTCGGGACGACTTCTATTTAACACGTTGACTGTCGAACCGTCACTTTGCTCGTGCGAGCAAAGCCAAAGCAAATTCGTTTAGCGAAACAAAAATTATAGGCGAAGATTTATTACTCTTTTTACACTGTTACATATCTCGCAGATCTTAACTAAATTTGGCACACGTGCTTCGCACGATATTAAAATGTTTACATCTGAATGGACAATCGAGATACTCACGTACGAGGAACGCGACAGTCAACGTGTCAAATTAACAGCTAAAACCAACTCTCATGAGTGTAGCCTGTTTCCTTTTTTTTTTTCTGAAGAGCTTAACACTAGTGTCCCAGTCTGTGTGTATTACATTGCACAACTACACAATTATTATTATCGTTCACAGGTGATCCCGCTCATTAAAAATCCCAGCACGAATACCACCTAAAGTCATATTATAATTCGATTGTTATCGTTATCTTCTCTTTTGATAAATTAGGGCTAATCGGGGTCGCAATCTGATGGCCCCAACCGAGTATCATAACTTCTCATGAAGCTTTTCGGTTACCGTCTTCAATCTGTAAACAGAGAAATTTGTTTTTATCTTACAAAATGACAATCTCACCGGCTTTTGTTTAGAGAATTACCTTTGAAGTTCCTCTTGAATTCGATCTGTGATCGCTTTCCTAGTTTCTAGCTCGCTTGCTTTCGATGCTCGCAATTTATCTACCAGATCGCTGAAATCTATGGGCTCGCCATAGTTTATAGTGACCCTATTCCCAAACCTTAACCAGTATGGCGGCTCGTTTGGAAGAACTTGGTCCATGCCAAGATGATAGATTGGAACCACTAGGGGTGTAACAGGTGATTCCATTATTAACCTTCCCACGCCCCATTTTAATCTACAAAACGGATGGGGATGAAATAACAAAAAAGAAAAACTAACCATGATCGAATTGCTATTAAATCGACGGGAAATAAATGGCCGATCGGCGTTCAGCTTGCACAATTTTTCCTCAAATTGTTTTAAGACTAAATCAGTAATATATGGAATTGAGACTATTTTAAAAATAGAGTTAAGTAGAGAATTTGTTCTGGACTATTTTTTCCTGGAACTTATTAAGGTCCTGGAAAACTTGATGGAATGTTTCTTGGAGAAGACATCGATGACTTCCGAGAAAAATTTGCGTCGGTCATTTATTTCGATCGATTCATTAGAATCGGAGATACCAAACCTCATGTTCTCTTTGAGCATGTTGACTTTCCCCTCGGGGAAAATGTGCAGCCAATCTCCGGAGGCCAGCTTCTCCATGCAGAAGTCCATCGCTTCCTGATATATACCGGCGCCTCTGATTACGGGGATACATCTGCCCAGCATAAAGAAGTAGGAATGCCAGGTTTTCGTGAAACAAATGTCGTGCGCGGCGAGCGACCATCTCATCTTACGTCGACTCAGCAGATGCCTCAGGTCCAGGGACGCTAAATGAGTTCAGAGATTTTTCTGTCTTAAATTCTTTCATTCGATCGCGTATCGACGTCAGTCTGAGAAAGAAAAGATTACATATGTCTCAGGAAAGGGGAACGTGACAGCGTGTCAACTTAATTCGATATTAAAACGAGGCTCGTGACGCTTTTCTTTTTTTTTTTACATTATCCGGTTCGCACGGGGCCTTGAACGCGCATAAGTGTTTTCCGCCGTTCTTCGCTTCTGCTTTTCCAATCGATCCACGTGTCGAGCATTGCTTGGCAAATCACAATGCTAGAATGTGGAAGATTACGCCGTATGAATATGCATCGAGGTTTTATGCACTGCTATGCCAGAAGAGTAGCTTAAAAATCCTAAGAGAAATTATTAGACTCAGTGACTCGATGATTCGACGTTGAATAATTGAGTAAGAAAAGGCAAGCTGGATAATAATACAGTTACAAAGTTAATCTTTTCCTCGTGTTCGTCTCGTTTTTCGGGCCCGATTATTTGTTAATAAAAGTATCTACGTTAAATGCCGACGTAAACAAGCGCGGTGGGGATGTAGTTTTCGGCAACCTCGAGATACCAATCAATTTGGACTTTGGCTGTGCTTATCGTAAAATATTCTGAAGGTAACCGGAAGAATTGCAATTTCGGTCCGACCGAAAAGTGCAAATGTTTGATAAACACGTGTACAATATTCTTACACCGCGAGAAATCTATCTTCTCGGGTTACAAGACACGCGTGTCGTTCTCATTTAACACTCGGGAAAACACAGTAGTATTCAAAGATCCTTTTACACAATTCATCATTTATGATACTGTACGATCGAGATTAGGCCGGATCGGTGGAACAGTGTCGTGTGCTGAGCGAAGAATAGTCAATAACGTTGACGCAGTGGAATTCCATTTACTATGGCCGAGCTTTTACCAACACCAGTGTACAACGCCACGCCCTTACTGTAGGGACCAAACCGGATGTAACGGTTCGGAGCTTTTCAAGGTCGCTCCAAGGTCAACGTGTCCGTATTCTTTCTGCAATCTTCAAAGTCCAAATAGCCGCTATATTTTACAATTAAAAAATTTATTTCGATGGTAGCTGACACTGACTTTTCATCAATTTTGCATCCAGCTTGCACGTGGCAATATTAATTGGATCATCCACTGCGCATATGATGCGTTCGATGCACAAGTGGTGGAGCGTCGACTTGAAAATTGCTGATAAATAAAACATTACTTTTGCTCGTGCGCAGGCAAAAAATCGCCGGCGCAAACAGCATCAATTTTGCATTAAACAGTCTCTTATGTTTATTGGGCCGGGATAAATGGAGTTCCACTGTAGTCGTCGAAACGGTTAAGAGAACTTACCCCAGATGCCTGGATCGTCGAAGCAGCTGTAATGATTCGAGACGGTGATCAGAGGAATATTTTTCGGCCGGCATTCTAGCACTCGCGTCATAATATGCTTGTTGTACACCATGGTTTTGTTTAGCCATTCTTAAACAACAAGGAATAGAAACAAACGGTTCGGTAAATTAACTCACATTTCTGGGAAAGAGAGGGACGACGGCGGCGGCCGCTGTGGCCACTGTTTCGATGCTTGGAATGCGTTTAACTATTACCGTGGAACGGGCTTTGTCCTGACTGCACTTAGGAGAACTGGCACGCTTTTTCAACGCGCGCTCGGCAAACCGCGGCCTACGTTCACCTCGGCGAACGGATACTTTGTCGAAATAATTTTTGAAACGTTTACGTGTAGACAAACGCATTTTCGCAGAACAAATTTCAACATTTCTTTACGACAATGGTTAGCGATAGTGGCGGATCAGTTTGATAAGAATCGATAGCAGAACAATACACTCTCGAGAGCCAGTGAAACGAGTTACAGATGACGGAACGTGTTAAGAAAAATGGTAACAATGCGGTTTCCGTTTTGTTGATAACGTATACGTGTTCACTTTCAGTATTATTGCGACGTTAATTTATTTATGGAATCATTTCTTCGGCACTTTGCATACTGACAAGAACGTTGAACTGCACGGTTCACCTTGGAATTGTACCTTCTACTCTTCATCAAAAAATCTATAATCCTCCGGTATCTTCGGATTATGAAGTTAACCCATCACCGGCACTGTACCGGCAAGATTGAAATATTAAAATATCACAAATTCATAATTTCCTAGAAGGAGAAGGCAAGTTTGTATCTATCGCATGCATCTAGTTTTCCTAACGTGCTTCTAAGAAATAATTGTACTTTATCTACTTTTGATCTAAATTTTCAGTCAACAAATTTTCAATCATCTAAAAGCTAATAATATCTAAAAGCAGACAATGGGCGAATTTGCTCCTCAAGAAACGTACACGGGCTAATAAAAATTAACGAAACGCGCGTCCAGCGAATTTTGTGAAAAATGTTCATCACAGGCTTGATTGGACATCATTAAAAGTCAATTAACTTTCTCGAGCCCCCGGGGAACAACGCGCGAAGGAATGGAATTCTTTGCGTAACTTGTTAATTGCATTGAAATTCTAGTGACCGGAATCGATTAGAAAAGTCATGCAGTCGAACGATACTCAGTGGTGACATTGAACACGGGTGAAACGAGTGTCGGGAGCATTGATACTCGTTCGCAATTGTTACAACATAGAGAAATTGACAGTGATGGCCAAGAAGGGAGCAGTGGAGAAAGAGACACAACAGGGACGGGGTGAAGGGGGGAGAGTTACGCATGTCGCATCTATGCGGCCGACCAATTGAGTAATGCGCTTAATTTCCGAAGTTTATTGTATCGTCACTAAGTAAGCGGCGAGCCGTCCTCGTAAATCAGTGCTGTCCACGGTAGGGGCCCCTCACGTGCTATCTTCCCCCTCCAACCGCTGACTCGGCTGGCGTATCCTCGTGGTGGGGGTTCGCCGCGTGTAATTACGAGAACGAGCGTTTAGCCATAGCGCCATAGCACTCCGCGCGACGTACACATACATTATACATACGGTAACGCGCGACTAATATAAGCAATGATCGTCACTTGCGACGACTATCTTCTTATGTACCACTTAACTTTAAATTGCTCCTCGGACAGTGACGATTCGAAATATATAGATACAATTTCTACACGATTTTTCAGTCGAAGAAGCTGCAAACGTGCAAATTCAGCGTTCGATCGAATAACACTCGAAAATTAAATCAAAAGAACAAAATGATAGCTTCTTAAATAAGAGTTAAGCATAAGAGGAAAAAAAGCTTGATAGCATTTGTTACGCATAGTCGGAGCTAATAGCGTACAAAAATTAATGGACAAACCCAACGTAAAGTATTTTCTATTTGCTAGGGAAACATCTCTCGGTGTTTCTACGATAGAAGAATTTTTGGAAGAAAGAGAAATGCGCTACTGTGAAACGCCACGGTTCGAATCGCGCGCGCAGTTCCCGCGCTTCGACTGCGCTCGCTGCGCACCAGCACAGTCGCGCCGGCGAACGGTGCGGTGGTGGGGATCAGGTTTGTCTCGCGAGGGACAATTTTGGACAGCACTGTCGTAAATCAGTGGTACTCACTGAGAGGCCAGCAAGGGCCAACGACCGATTTCCTGTGCCCTTCGTTGGGCGGTAACAGAATTCTACCTGAAACGAAAAATAACCAACACTTTGCAAAGTGCTAAATCGGGGTCGAACGACGACGAGGAACGTGAACGAGTAAGTTCGCAGAAGGTTACAGGAGGTCGTAAGAACAGGTCTACGACAATGGACTAGCAAACAGGACCGTCGTATACAGTTGGCACCTTAGGCAACGTGTCTGGGAACTACGAAAAATTTTGGAGCCTACAAACAAAGAGTCTAGGATTAATAGAATTCATTAAAATAATAAAAAGGTCGCCATGATGGGTCGATATGGGTGGGACGGGAGGCGGTGATCGATCGAACACAAACACGATGATAGCATGTTAGTAAACATTAGCGATTTTACGCTCACTTCCTGTGTTTGGTATTCACGATGGACTGCTTTGAATGATTTTTGTATACTAATTCGTAATAGGACTATGAACAGAGGCAATAATAATTGTATTGTAACATAATGGAATCTGTTGTTACACAATTGTATTTAGTTTAGGAGAAGTTAATGGCACTGGAAGATTGTTCATTTTACTGTAGCGAAGATAACGTAATTTGTCACGCTATGCACGTGTTTACTTGCTTATTCAAGCTAACTCGCTTTTGAACCACGCGACAGCCATGAAACAGTGATTGACCCCGGTCGCTGGAATCGTGCGCCACGCTAATATTTCATAATTACTATTTCTATGTTATTTATTAAACGTGACTTTGGCTGTCGCGTGGTCCAAAATTGTCCCACATAAGGCAAGGGCCCCACTTACCGTGGGTGTACCAATTACTGTGCCTATATTAATTACAGTTATTTTTAAAGCATAATGAATATTAAAAAAGAGATATATTAACCCTTTGCACTCGGCGCTATTTTAATTCTAAAACTAAATTTTTCTTCCGTCTTAGAATATTTTCATTTTAATCATGCGAAACCGATCCGACTTCTACATATAATATTTAAATGTTTAACAATCTGTTAAATACAAATTTTGTAATGTAACAAATATTTTGTAATATTTTTTGTAATTTCTTTGAAATAATGCCACAACAATTTTTAGTGGTGCTCCAGAGTCACCACTCGAGTGCAAAGGGTTAACTGATTTTAATGACAAAACTTTAATATCACTTTTTTAGTATTGATTACGCTTTAGAAATAAGTGTATAGGCAAGTAATTAGTACCAACTTTACACTATGTAGTGAGTTACACGTAAAGCGCGCGATTGTATTGTCTAACCTACTTTCAGTTTCGTTTGGAAACATTCAAATAGGCGCGCGAGATTCGAAACACGTAATGAATGTAAACGCAATGATTATTCCTAACTACTACTATCAATCGTAAACATGGGTGATATGACCTTTGGAAGGGAACAGCATGAGACACATGGTTGCAACAGGTGACGTCTTTGATCCTCTAGCTCTAATGTATTATGGTAGCTCGTAATGCCATTACAAATCACTTTTCCGACGTGGTCGATAAGTTCGATGAGACACGCACGATACAGCCGATAAAATCATACGATACGCTCGACGTCGTGTTTGCTTCAACATTAAGTCACGCGTAAGCGAACCGCGTGGAACGATTTATGTAAATAAATAATTTTGCCAGCCGATCGCTGGCACATTTATTTGTTTGATCGAGCCGCAGAAAATACGGAAGCGCCGAGCGAAGAAGGAATAAAAGTTGCGTTATCGTACACAAACAGAGGTGGCGTGAAAAAAAGATTTCATTAGATCGTTATTAGTGACGATTAAATCGGATGATTCCGGTATAATGTGATTACATAAATCGGAGATGTTATCCTGCACGCGAACCCGTCGCACGTACAAACGCCTGGTCGCGAAATAATGAGCAATTCCTTCGGCGATTCAACGCCTGGTTATCCCTGCCATTCAAACACGGGTAATAGGGAATAACTATAGAACGCGCAGTCACTACACGAGTCAAATGCGTTCTGCTGTAGAATTAACGGATTTGCAAGACTCGAAGGAGAATTTCCAGGTGAAAATCGGTCTAATCGTTGACAGAAGTATGCGACAACGACGGCGAACAAACGCGAGGATTTTTAACGAGCTGACCGGCTCGTGTAGCCGCTTACCTATAATGATTTTCGAGAAAATCCCTACTGCAACGAAGGTTATACTGCTCGCGATGTTCCAGAGGCTGCCCGTATTTCGAAGCTTCGGTATGATCCATTTGATGTCGTATAACATTGCACTATCTTCCGCTGGATGGATCCGACAGGGAAAACGGCAGTGCGGCACTTTTCCGGACGATTGGGAAGTGACTTCCCCGCGAGAAATCGTCTACTCTTTCGTAACTCGCGACAACCATCGTCGTGCCAACTTCACGCCATATTTCCCGATATCTGTCACGTGGTCGGCCGACCGTAGCCGAGCCTAGCCGAGTCGGGCGCGGTATGCGATTTTAGCGACTCAGCTTTACTGAATTAATAACGGCTTTGTTTTCGAGAATATGAACCTCACGGAATTGAATTTTCAATTTAGGGTGCAAGTTAGACAACCACGTCGCGTTCACGCGAGCGTATGTTAATATTTAAAATTTCTATTCGTAGGTATTCAGACATTTCTTAAATGTCATTGAATTGTGCTGGAATGGAATCATACGTTCATAACTAAGTCCAATAACTAAACAACGGTTTAGTTTGCACGAAATTTAATCTAATGGAACTTAATTTGCATATTTAACCAGTTAAGCGTGTTTGACGTGTATACACGTCATTCAAAATTCTATTGCGGTGCGGTTAACGTTAACGAATTGTTAATTTCTTATTGAATAAAAATGTAATTCTTTCTCATTTAGCTTTACAAGGGCTTTGGCTTTTATAATAGCCGCATTTGGCCTGCGTTCGACGTGTATATTCGTCATTGCTTGATTTTAATTCCGCGCCGTGAGGGATTTTTCAAATTGAACTCCACGCTTAACTGGTTAATGTACAAGTCTAACGCCGGCAGTATGGTTATGTAAGTATATTTAAATTTTTTGTTTGCAGACTTTGAATAATTTCTGAAGTATAGTGCAGTAAACACAAATTGCATATTCATTCCGAACTGTAGTTTTGATTTATTAAAAGCAATCGTGTTATAGCTTCACGAGCATAATTTTATTATGGAACGGAGTGAAGCTAGATTGTAATCGAACACGGTGCGCAGACGTACTGAATCATTTCAGTTGAAATTCATCGCGTTTCGAATACTTGTTCTCGCCTTGATTAACGATGTGCGAATGTGTCTCTTGAATGCGCTAATTACAATTTGGTCTCTTCCGCAGTCGCACAGGTAGTATACCGCTAATGTACCGATATATGTCCCTAATTAATCGATAATAGCCCCCTAACGGGATCTATAAAGATTCCTCGTGACTAGATGGCTAAGATTCTTGCGAATACACGTTTTAAAACTTCTCTTTTATTTTCGTTTACGTAAATTCCCATTCAATTATGGACTTCCATTCATTTTCGAAACATGTTTCTACGCTAAATAGATAAAGCTCGGAAGTTTACGCGTGACTTTTCAGCGAAATTTCATTATCTGTTGCTGCGGACTTAACCTATGCCCCTAATTTCAGATAATTTGGCCGTAGCGACGTAACAATCGATAAGTTCCTACTCCAAAAATCATCCGCAATAGTTCTATTGAATTAGTTGAGGAAGAATGTCGGATTTTGTCCGTGATAAGATTATTTCTTGAATGAAACATTTTTCGGAACGAGGGAATAGAAATAATAACTTATGGAATAAAATGGAATAGAAATAAAATCATAAAAAATAGTAGACGTCACATAGTTTGTTAAGTAAAATGGTGGAAATTGATTTCTTTATAAAAATTATTTCTTATCAACACAAAAATTAAACAATTATTACTGAATAATACATATCTTATCGCCTCAGTTTGTTTGAACTGTATCATTTAGCAGTAATTTTTTTGGAACGGAAGGATGAGTCGTAGAACTGAAAGAATACGATAACAATGAAGCCGTTTATCCGATACTACGGACACGTTTACAAACTATGCGTAAACAGAACGCGCATGTCGTCGCCTATTAAATAAAGTCGCGTTATTATGTCTTGCGTTATCCACTACAAGTTGTCACTTGCTAGTTTCGAGTAGCTGTCAGGGCGTCTCACAAAAATGATGATTTTGTAAGTGCCATTCAGCGTCACTTTTATGGCCATAAAATCTACGTCACGGTCCGGTCCCGCTGGCTCATGCTACGAAATCGTAGGACCAGAAACACGAGAAAGTAGCCTTGTCTGGAACCTAATTCAACAACTGAAATCAGAAACCCATGTGTTGTTGAGTAACAATATGTTGTTATGCAACAATATGAAATTATTTAAATAGAACTATTGTAGATTCCGAGGAAAACCGAATTCATTTCACAGGCTTTGTTATTTGACATGACAATGGAACATTTCCGCACTTACCAATAGAGGGAATTAATAATTCGGAATTATGCATTCGGAGGTCGCAAAGTGGAATGAAATGATATGATTTTTCACTGCCATTTTAAGTTTGTTACAGACTGCAAACTGCTTGAATAGGAGCGTAAATTGCCATTCGCGATAGCCTCTGGTGGAATATTTTGACTGGGAAGACATTAGCGAGAACACCTTCTTCCAAAGTCGCGGCGGCGCATCGATGAAATGTAATGGCCAATGGGAGGTAAAGGAAAGCCTGGGGTCTTTTTCTGGTGGTGGTACGACGTTTCCCAGTGTACCAAAACCGTTCCGACGAACACAAAAACCCGGTATATAAAAAGAAACAGGGAAAAAGTATCAGGAGCGCAGAGGGTGGAGCAGCTGAACGTTTCGAGGATCAACGATCGCGATGAGACCCTCCGCTTCGTGTACTCTTCTCGGCCGGAAAGAAGGTACCGGCTGGAAGGAATGCGGGTTTGATTCGTTATTAGGCACACATCATTTCGCTATCGGTCGATTTCTTTCCAGTAACCAAAGTCTTTCTTCTTTCCACAGTGAAACGGCGTTGAAAGGAAACCTGTTAACGTTCTATGGGACATTTATCCCACCTTTCCGACAGCGGCGAATAAATTCATAGAGAGATTATTCTGAACGGCGGTAGCTAGCGGTTCCGCTAGCCTTCTCGGCACGATTCGAAAATTGCGCAGAAAGCGTTATAATAATCATACCACGCCCGTGGCCCGTGGTAATAGTAAAATGCCCGGCAGATCGGAGATAACCATTCACGGGTCGAACGGGTACACAATAAGACACAGATGTCTACAAAGTTGTGCCTCCGGCGGTGACTCTGCACTTGCCATGTCAGCCGAATCCAACCCAGCAGAAGCTACAGAGGAAGAACAGGGAGAAGGGTCGATGAGAATCGTGCCAGGGAAAACCATACTCTTTAAGTTCATGCGAATGCACTCTCGAGCTGTTGGGTTCGCGCCTATGAATTCCTGCGGATTTTTTATACGAAATTGATGTACATTCTTGTCTTCCTCGGAATGAAAATTCATCTATTTTCTGCTTCCAGATGTGTACTCTAAATTGTTCGATTTCTTCCTGGTTGCTTGGCAAGATGTATTTCTTTTCAATACAAAATTATAAAGGAAACACTAGTCGATGTTTTCAAGCATGAAGATGGAACGTGAGAACTATTGTTCTAGTACTTTACATGCTAGCAGTTTCTAGACTATGTTAGTCGAGTTTCTATAGTCACTATAGAAAATAATGAATCATTGGAAAAACTATGTTTCTTTTCATATAAAACACGAACCTTGGATTGCGTTTGCGTTGGTCTTTGTCGCGGTAAGAAACCGTGATGCAATAGAAAATTATTCGTCACTTTCCAGTGAAATGGCTGCAATTATTCGAACGCTATTGCTATTGCGCTCTCATAAAAATATCTTCATCGGAGACAGCAATTAAGGGTCTCGAGTTCTATCATTCACGGAATATATATTTTTCGAACTTTATTATAGATAAGAGCAATACATTCGTTTGGAAATAGTAATGATTTACAGCTGTAAAAGAAACTGGAAATCTTGGTTTGTAAGTGCTAAAAGAGGCAAAACGAACGCACGATGAATGCTATGTTCCATAGTGATGTAATAAAGCAGGATTAATGTTAAAGAAACCAGACAAATCTCGAAGAGCTTTATTTCAATCTCAGAGCGTGACAATCAATTTGGATAACCTTTATTCTTCGGCGATGGATTAACCCAAAGGTCCATGATTTATGTAACTATAATGTGTGAATTCAAACCGGTTGTCTCTATTCTTATCGTTAACGAATGTTTCTTTCCGGCCATTCTGCTCTCCTGACTGACAGAATCTAATACACTTCTTATCGTTCGAGCTCAAGATACTTGTTTGGAATTTTTCCAAAACTCGCTCATTAGCTCCAGGCTACACTGCATTGCCACTAGCAGCTCGTACTTCAAATCAAACTCATCAAATCACCTACTAAAAATCAGTATTTCCAAAGTCTCGCTTAGGTCTGGGTTAGGTCCTTTTTGACATAACATTGCAAACTTGTAATCTTTCAAGAGAAATCTAAAACTGACTATTTAATTGAAGTCTGATGCAAATCTCAAAGGGGAACGGTCGGAAAAGAAATTTCGTATTGATCGATTACCCGATAAAATATTTCCGAAATTACGGAAATGAGTACTAAAAACTTTCTCTTATAAAAAATTCCTAAAATTAGCAATAATTCTAATAATTCACCCGAGGATCCCCGGTTCAGTAAATTGCGGGATCTCGCGTCGCGTCGCGTCGCGTGTAGTACATGGTAGCGAGCGCGTCGAGGCAAGAATGGTGCTCGAACAGAAAATATGTACTGTGTGGTCCGCACGACTAAAAGTTCAAACACTTCGGCCGGGTGGTTGGCGTTCGAACTGGTTCGATCGGGCACGTACGAACTTTTCCGGCGTCGTCGCGTCGTCGGTAGGTACATACATGCATTAGCGGGGTCTCTTCGACAAAGTTCATGCGAGCGCGCGCGCGCGCGCGAGCGAGCGAGCGAGAGCGAATGGAAGGGCGCAGCACATCGGACGTACACCGAAGGAGGTGAAAAAGAACGGAAAAGATACAATGATGCGAGAGCAAAGTCGTAGACCGCGGCGGGGGAGGGACGAGAGGAGAATGTCCGGTGGCATGTGGGATGGTGTGGTGGGGCGGGGGGTGGGGAGGGTAGGGGAGGGGTACAGCCTGACGCGAGAAGAGAAGCAACCAGTTGAAGGGGCCCGGGGTACGTTGGTGGGGGAAAAAGGGCCTCATCTCGGCAGCCAGTCCGATTCCGAGTCTCTCGACTGCGTGTTGGCCGTGGCATCGTACGATACAAGACACCCTTCTGGGTTTACAATAGTGCGGAGGATACCGACGACGACGAACTACCGAACCCGAAGACCGTTGCTCGTCGGGGCTCGTGCTGTTCGAGGGGGCCCCCGGAATATCTCTCCTCCTCTCTCGCGACATCGGTTACCAGCAAGCGGGTGGCTGGCGGGAGGGAGGGCGGGAGGGAGGGAGGGAGGGAGGGTGGGAGGGGGCGGCGGGAGAGCGACGGACAACATCGAACCGGTCGTGATTAAGAAGACGCGAACTAGTTCGACGATTTACGAGCTCGCGTGGACACATCGTTCGCCAGGGCCTGGTTCTCTTTCTCTCTGGTCCCCGACACGAAGAGATGACAGATCCCGCGGCGATGCTCGCCGTTGCTCCCGGGTCTGCAATGCCCGCGCGGGTCTTACGGTAACCTCGGCGTACGATCGTTGAACCGCGAACAGTTACCGAATACGATCGCGGAGCGGCTTCGCTTGTCCGTCCGTTGTGAAACACGAGATTCGAGTCCTGTCGAGATAGAACGAGATAGAGGGGAAGGGAAGGGAAGGGAAGGGTAAAAAGACGGATCAAAGAGAAAAGGACGAAAAGGAGAGAGAAAGAGAAGGGGGGGTGGGGGAGGGGGGGAATCGGTGGGGCAGAGCCGGGACAGAGAGGGACCCCGTAGCTGCCAGGGAGGAGAGAGCGAGAACGAGAAAGTATCTAAGAGAGAAAGAGAAGAAAAGAGAGAGAGAAAGAGAGGAGAGCGAGCCGAGTCGTTCGGCTTGACTCGAGTCGAGTGCAGTGTACGGTGATGCCGCGAGGATGCCACCGTCGTCGGTCCTCTCGACACGATATAGGACGGCGCAGCGACGGTACCCCGTGATCCGCCGGGGCCCCACGACTCTGTGCCACGGCGTTCCGCTGATAGTCGCGCGGTGCGGTGCAAGTGCAAGTGCAGGTGCAGCTGTGAAGTGGTGTCAGTTCGTCGGCGTCCAGGAGATCCGCCGAGGGGGATATTGCGGGGTGTTCGGTGGCCGGCGATGCTGGCTCCGGGATCCCGTGTGTCCGTTGACTCGCGAGGGATCGCTTCATCGTTCTTGCCACCATCATCGTTGCTACCGTCGTCGCGCATGAGAATATCGTCGAAAGACACGCGTCGCGTCACAGTATCGTCGATACAGGAGACGAGGCTCGGCGGCGTTGTCCTGGGTGCGCGTCGATCCGTGGATTTACGCGCAACGATTTCGGGATCGAGACTCTCGAGCGGTACCGAGACCGAGCGGCTTGGCTTCAGCATCTCGGCACCAGAGAGAAAGCAACAGGTACGTGTAGTACGCGTTCCGTATTCTCTGCGGTTGCACGTTGCCTGTGTAAGCGTTGCCTGTTTGTTCGCTCGCGCACGAAACACGCGCATGCTCTCGATCGCAGATCTCAGCCGTGCTCAGGGCAATATACGGTGGTGCCCGCTTAGTGGTCCGGGACCTTATCGCCGACCACTATCCGGGCAGATGGAGCGGAATCGCATGGTTGCTCCCTCCAGGTCTGAATGGGCTGCGAGATGCAGCGAGGAACGTGGACAGCTTATTCGGTGAGCTGTGTCCTAGACACGACCACGGTACTGTCTCGCTCGTTGCACGAAAACGGGACCGGAATTCCGAGAACCGAGGTTTTCGCACGGAACCAGGTACCCGATCGGTCGCGCAACATTTCCCACCTATGACTCATCCGCTGTTGGACCGAAGCTGCGGCCTGCATGTATACAATATGAAGAAACTAATTAAAAAATTACCGAAATTACCATTTTCGTTAAGCTACGTTCCCCATATCGCGTGGCCCGGTCCATGCTCCAGTATAGGAACTAGGGAATTAGGGTACAATACTTAATGTCCTCTGGTGAGCCTTATCTCCACTAGATTGTTCATAATGATGCAGTTTATTCATCGTCTTAGGTGACTACCTAATCTCTGGGAAGCTTAATCCACTGGATTGCTTATGATAATGCAGTTTATATCATCGTGATAGTGATTCACTAGGGTTCTGGCTCTATCTAATCTCCTCTGGAGAACTTCTAAATTGTTTATAATACTGCAGTTTACACGGCTTGGTAGTTCACCAGGGTGCTAGCTCTATCTAATCTCCTAGGAATTTCTCCTATCAAATTGTTTATAATACTGTAGTTTATATGCCTTAGTGATTCACTAGGGTGCTCTGTCTAATCTCCTCTGGGGAGCTTCATCTACTAGGTATTTAATAATGCTGCAGTTTATGCCATCAGACTGCGGATCTTGATGCAAAATAAAAATTGTCAGTACGAAGTGTACGAAACAGGAGGCAAATCAAAATTTATTCTCTCTTTAATAATTTTCATTAGCCCAACTAATATTCTTAAATTCTCTTTCGCAGTCTAATCGTCTACCAGATTGCTCACAGTAACGCATCACAGTTTCTGGGTCCTCGGGAACTTAGGATCCTTGTACTGCACCGCTGCAACGGTGCCTCGCATAAGTCTTTCATCGCCGAAGATCCTCGGCTCGGTTCTCCACAGTCGAGGTCGTCTTCTCGCATCTGCGCCTCCTCGTACGAGTCTCGTTACTTTTCTGCAGCTTACTCCGGGAATGAGATGACCGTGCGAAATGCTCGCCGGATTACGCGCTGAATGCCCGCGGAGCTTTTTCGCGGGCTCAAGGTTGAAGAACGATCGGCACATCGAATAGAGTTGTTACCGGTGTTTCGAAGGGCGCGGAGAGGATAATCGGGTTTGGGCGAGTTCGGGTCGTTAGCGATACACTTGTATTCCAATTAAGCCTTTAAGAGCTCCAAATTTATGGCAGATAATTCAGTGCGCTAATGGAAAACCGATTTCAATGGTAAGTTCCCGGGCACGTAGCTTTCACGAGGGAAATTTGTATTCGTTCGGTTTTGGTTTAATTAACTTGGAATTCCTGAATAAATTCCCTTGTCTCTACGTTGAAAAACTCGAGTTCATTAGGGGTTCCTTCGATTTGTGAACTGTGCCGTTAACGAAGCTCATTTTGTCGTTCCGGGGAGCCCCCAGCTCCGGTACAAAAATTACTAACATTTTTCATACTTTCTCTTTTCAAATTTTCTGTGTGTGTGTAAAACATTATTATTCCAAGTTGTTCTAGATTACATTACTTGTATTTTTCATTATTCAAACATTCTTTGATTAATACCAGTTTCCTGTATATTTGCGACACTGATCAAGGTCGAACGATTACGCGGATCGCAAAATAATATTTTGTGCTTCTGTAAATCCGTTCCGCATAATCTCAAAGTTTTCCCGTGTTATAGCGGGGGCCGATAACATCGTCGTTACCGATATCCGATCGAAAGTGTTGTTTTTATAACATTATAATAACTCGAGGCACGATGCGCGCCGCGCAAGGGGGTTCGGCCAGCGGAGCCGGACTTTATGAAACGACGAGGATCAGCTTTGATCGTCCCGCGACTTTCAACCGGTGGCCATTAACGAGGATTTACGTCCTCGTTTACCTGCCTCCTTCTTCTTGCGTCCGTACTTCGGGAGTCAATCGAATACAGTCGAATATGTTTGGCCGGAGTTAATAACACCGTAAACCGATCTGCTGCGCAACGCGTTTCGATTCGGGCCTCACGATTTGTAACGACGCGCAGCGAGCTGGGAAGCAAAATTCCATTACTCGAAAATTAGAGAAAAGAAAATTAAAAGATACTTCAGTCGAAAGTTGGAGGATATAGAAGGGACTATAGGAATTGTGTTTGTTTGACATTGAAGTAACCTTGGAGAGCTCTGTGGAGAGTACAGTTGAAAGTTTTGGTGGGAACCTGTATTTTTGATTACGCATTCCTGAAGATGACACCGAGACGCGTTTTCAAAACACCAGAGTACTTTCGACTTTTGAAGCGTCCTAAGCGCCGACATTGGCATTGTGCAGTGTAACTTAAAAAGTATTGAATAATTTTAGCTTTTAATTCGCAGGTGTAGTTAACGCGTGCTTATTGTTTCCAGGAAGTTTTCAAATTTTTTGATTTTCGTCTAATATGCGACGTTCCGGTTAGGGTTGACGGGGTTGCGACGACAGGGACAGGTTTTGCGGATGAAGATTACGGATATTGTTATGCGAGGCGGGCCACGGTAACTCGAGCGGGTTTCAGGAGTCGGAACGGGACCACCTACTCTTTTCGGGGAATGTTAATTGGCCGTTTCGCGAATTATAAAGCAACCGCGGGGCCCGGAGAAGAGAGTCTCACCGGCCACTTGCTATCGCGTCCATTAACATACCTCCGGGTTCCCGTGGGCTGTCGTCGGCCTGTCGCTAGCGACGCGCAACACTAACGACGCAAAAAAGGATACTAATTACACCGCGAGCTGGTTCTTGCGCGTAGCCCACTTTCCTTATTTCCCCGTGTTTCGTTTCGGTCGGCCGTCGACCGGCAATTATGGCAACTTAGACTAATTATTGTCGTTTATTTGGTCCCGGCGATCCCGCCGATGGAAATTGCCGGCGTGTTTCGTTTCGCCGGTGCTTACCGGCCGTGCCCGGGCAGAGGCATTCCCCGCGAACGAGGCCGTGTAATATTATATAGTGGATGATCGTAATCGCGCGGACAGAATAAGTGAGTAAATTGGATTTGGCGGACGCGGCTCGGAACACCGGGGACTTCTTCCGGCTGAGAAATACTTGATCTGCTCGGCGCTTGCGATTTGCCCGCTTATGTTTGTTAACAGCAGATTCGCCCTGGACTCGTTACATTTTATCGCGGGGAACGCACACCGCTTCGGAACACGTTGCGAAATTACATACCGCGAGTATGATTCCTATTACTTTACGGGGGCCGTCTTCGTTCGCCGCCGCCGCGTGGAAAACGAGTCGTTTCCAATTTGTTTTTTCGCTGGTATATGCGAATTTACTCCGAACGATATAACGAACGGCTTTTATCGACGGAATCGGATTGGTTAACTCGTCGGCTGGTTCGTGTATGAGTGTCCGAGTTATTTCTACAGATTTAAAAATCATTATTGTGCCGAAGCTCTGCGAAACGCGAGAGGGCCGAGTAATTCTCATAATAATTGCACGGATGGTTATTAACATGCTTCGAACTGGTTCTCTGTGGTAGTAACGATGATTTTTTTCCTGCCACGATTACATTACGTTTTATAATTCGCCCACTAATTTACAACCATCGCGATGGCGAACGATCGAATTTTGAAATTCGATGCAATTTCATGCTTCCGGACCTTGTCAACAATCGATTTTGCATACAAAAATTCTGAAATAATTCACTGTCGTGTGCGTTGTCAGGTAGAACGTTCATGAATTTTTTCGTAATTTTTCTATGAGCAGAACGGAAGAAATATAATTTATGAAACTGTGCTCACGCTGTAACTACCCTCGTGGTAGGGGTAGCGACTTGAAACTTGTCACAGAGGGGTTTCTCTGGGAGCTGTGTTGAATGGTGTGACCAGAAATCAATTTAGTTTGGGTGGGGGTATTTTTGACTTGCGAGGACGCCGAGCGCAGTGCGGAAGGAAACGCCTCGCTGAAAGAGCGACACAGGTAACCTCGCGGTTAGGCCGACCAGGGACGCATGATCGCGGTCGTCCGGCTCCCTGAAATTCGGCGTGCATGCGAATTTCTCCGGTCGGAGGAGGTGGATCGTGTGAGCTACCGTCGCTCAAGAAGGAATCTGTGCTGAAAGCTGCATTCCAGCCTGCGCGACAAGGTTCCGGGGTTGCCGAGACAATTTCTGCCGCTCGACGGAAGAAAACTGACCGATATATTACTCCAAGAGGCTCGATCTTGACTATTATTTATTTAACAAATGAGATCAGAAAGAAGCCTGTGCCCTTCTCGGTGTATCTCAAGTGAATGTTTTATTAACTCACGGAAAGAGTTTCTGCGGACTTTAGTTTCAACCAATTTCGTGACGTGAAAATTTTTTAATTGATTCCACCCATTTTATAGAAACGTCCCATCGTGCACCGGGCCGAGAGACCTGGGAATGTTGATTCACGGTGGTATGTCGGTCATCGTGGTAACAAGGTTATTGTGCACGATACACCGCTGTAATTAGAAACTCCTGGAACGCTGGAAGCGCGCGCAGCTCTAAAGGGTGCCACCGATAAGGTGTCAGATACACGAGACTCGTAAAGAAAATCACTCGCGAGATCTTGCACGCCGATAAAACCGGAGAAATTTCTGGATGTACGGGCCGCGTGCAGAGGCTGAAAGCGTTCGCATGAACGGTCTAATTCGACGCGTACCGTAGAACGAGCATCGGCTCGCGTAGTCTCGCTCTAACTGTACCTACATCTCGCTGCTTTGCATTATAATACGTCGCTTGGATGTTCTGGAATACGTCGTTGCGTTGCCTCTGAATTGCTATAACCGTCGACTACGATGCTCTATAACTTTCGGAGTTTTTGTACTTGTTGTTGCAGAACATTCTACATTCATTTTTGCGCAAACGCGTTGGCTCTGTTCATGCGAATTTTCTTTCGTATTTTTGAGAGACTGAGTGAAACAGTGTGTTTTCACTGTTTCGCATTTGATCCATTCATGTTTGTCGCACAAAATCCAATAATTCTAATCTGTGTACTGATGTATAAAATACTATCTCATCGACTTCCTTTATTAAATAGAATCCACCTTATGGAACTACCTTGTAAGTTTATATAAAATTCTGCAAAACAGGAGATCTAAAAATAATATAATACATTGACAAAGATTTTTCTTGTAATGATTGCTTATACGGATGAATAAGAATTACTCAATTTAACGAATTTCTTTCATCGTTAGACCTCGTTAGCCAGCAAACTTTGACGGAGAAACAGCTTCTCTTTAATTAATCGCCGAGGAACCAGTGAAATGACATCGAGCTCGTCCTTGTGCACGAACACTAGACCCACTGCCAAGGCTAAAAAAATGGTCAGAAAAAAACGAGGCGCTTTCGAAGCGATCTCGCGATATCGAAAAGGAGCGGCCAATTAATCCCAGCCGTTTTCGACCAAGTATTTTCGAGGGAAGGGCTAAGCGTTTTTACGTCCTTCAGTATGTCGCAGAGCGCCGGCGCGTGGCGGGGTCGCGAGACCATGAACGGCCTTGTAGTTCCTGTCACGGTCTTTCATAAAAGACCGGAGCGGCTATCCTAGGCCACGGCCTCCTCCTTCACCTCTCGATCCTCCATTCTTTCGCGCGTCGTCTTGCTCGCGGTACGCCCATGACGCGCGACTATGATCGAGTTCGGTGATCGCTCATCGAACCTCTGCAGCTTTCTCCGCGATTCTTAGCTCGAAATCTCGCTTTCGATTAATTTCGTGATCGCCGGGCAATTTTCAATTTCGCTTTTATGGTCTGTGACCGGGCCCGCAGGAGAAAATGGAAAAACAAAGAACCGATCGACGGTGCCGATCGGAGTTTCGTTAAACGATCGGATAACTTATCGACCTGGTTCCGTGAGTCTTTTTGCTCGGTTTTCGCGGGCACAGCTGCGCCATTATTTTTGATCGCGTCTCTCGAAGGGGAAATATTTATAATGCGGTCGCCGCGTCTCGCGAAAACGAGCAAAACGTGTCCCGCGACGTTTTTCAATGGGCAAGGATACGCGAGAGACGTATGACGGTTCGCTTCTTCTTCTTCTTCTTCTTCTCTCTTTCTCTCTCTCTCCGGTTTCGTCCTTCTTTGTTCGTCTTTCGAGGATTTTCATTGTAATAAAATTTCACGAACGTGTAATTACCTGGTGTCGGTTAATCGGCGCCGATCGAGATCTCGCGGGACATCGCTTACTCGTTAATTACTGGCTTGCCATTATTGATTCGAGAAGGGTGTAATCGCTCGTGTTCCAACCTATTAGATGGCGCCTTTAATTAATTATTTTCGCGGCGAGCCTTGTTGTTGCCCGGTAACGGGAAGAGGCGGATGGGAAAACGTGCGGGACAGGTGCGAGACGAGGAGGATCGGTTCCTGAATTTGACCAAGATTGATGACTACGGGAGCGGCGATCGCGTAACATTTTTCTCTGGCGATGCTTCGCGAAACGGAAGAACGCCGCGGGAGCAACACGCGCCCCTCTCTCTCTCTCTCTCTCTCTTTCTCTCTCTCTCTCCCTCTCTCTCTCTCTCTCTCTCTCACTTTCTCTCCCGGTCTCTCTCTGTACACGTTAATTTCTACCGCCGCCGTAATAAACGAATCATTTGTCTGATTTAATAACGCCCCGGTGGGCCCCGGCCACGCGGGAATGCTAATTTACGATAATTATTGTAGTTTATGGTAATCGCCGGTATTATCTTGGCCCTATACTCGTTAAATTAAAGATCGCGAGAGCGATGCCATTTGCATAAAACCGGGTAAACCCGCAGCGACAACTGCTCATTAAGAATCATTTTCGGTGACCGGACTTGTTCCTCGTGAATTCATGATCGAAAGTTTCTGGAACATCTGGACAATGCAGTGATCTTTCGTGGCGGAGTCTCGATCCTCTTCAACGAGGATTTATTCCGCTCCGTCTCTGAGGTCTTTCGATTCCATATACTTTCTTTTAAAATATATTACGGAAACGTAGCGAGACGGTTTATAATATTTACGATGAACTTTTACCGCATCAGAGAATGGGAAGTACTGCAGTATCAACACTTATTTTTTAGCGATCAGAAATTAATTTTTATTGTGATCTAAAGCTGTACTCACTATGATATATTTAAACCTTTTGCGGTTCCACTAAATAGACGACTTCAACTTTGAGTGCTAAACGTGTTAATTCTATACATACATGTATTGGTACTTTGATCATTTTCCAGTCTAATCGATTCGTTTTCAAATTATTTTGAAAACTTCCTTCACGTCCGTTTCCTTTCATCGGCAGCTCGATTAAATTTCATTCGATCGGCCGGCGATTTGCTTTTACCTTCTCAATGACGATAATGATACCGACCAGCGAATAGAGTAGAATGATTCATTGTATCGTCACCGGTAACATCAAATCGGACGACGAAGATGCTAATGCGATTATAATGAAGGAGCACACTGTGATACTCTCTTCCACAAAGGCACGATTCCTGGTGAAATCGCGATACTTTTTAACGGGAACTCGATTAATTATACCAGCGCTGATTTATGTCCCCGCGCAGATTTATGTCCCCGCGCAGCGTTCTCTACACTGTGTTAAACATTATGCAAAAATGAACCGGAATTACGAGTTCGACGTGTTTTCAGTTCTCCATGGCGGTAATTCGAAGATCCGATATCTGGTGGTTCGTAATTAATTGAACAAGATGTTCCCTCGGTATCGATACTCTTCGGATCGTTCTCTTTTTCGAGCAACATTGTACTGTGTCGTCCGTAGACCGGGACATTGCCTGCGACATTGCTGCGACATTGCCTGCGACATTGCAGCTCGTGTCTGCTCGACGCGCTTCGGCCGATCCTCCTCTACATTTCGATCTACCTGTTGTTACAGAATGCTGTCACCCGGTCAAGACGGCCAGTCTAACAGTTACTCGCATGGTAATGTTGTCCTTCAAGGTGCACCCTGCGGCCAGTGTCGAGATTTATGCCCGGCCGGATACGTGCCCCACTTTTGGAGGTGAGTAGTCGGATTGTACTTTGCATGCACCGAGCGCGTTAACCTTTTCGCTTCGAAGGGCACATCTATAGGGTGCTCCGAAATTCAGCAAATATACCGCGTCGGTATCAAACGAAGTAACAAACGCATACGTGGTACGAAGGTCAATCCTATTTCTTAATGCAACAATTTATATCTCACACGTCCCTTTTATGTTCCGGAATGGCGTTTTAAGACGAATACAACGATCTTCTCGCGAGGGTCGTTCAAGGTCACTTAAATTCTTCACGCTGTACATAGTTAACATTTCGAGAGTCTCATATTGATAATATATATTGATCGCTTTTATGTCCAATAATGAGAACCTCGAAATATTGACATCAGACATGATTTTAATCTTTAGGAGCAAATAGAAAAATGCAAAGTTTACAGAATCCGTTGTGAATTGAACAATAATTTTACTCGTACCTTAATCCACGAAAATTTGGTTGAAAGAGGGTTGAAATTACTGAGAGAAAAACCTCAACGACGCATCAGAAGAAGTCAAGTCCCTCAAGCTCGAGCTGCGTGCGAACGTTGAAAGGCGCGCAAATTCATCGTTTAATACAGAATTAAGCGATAGCGGATGGGAAGGGTTCGAGCGTGCATCGGACAATTAGTCGTTGCAATGGCCGGGACCGTAGGGTTGCGTACAAGGTGTCCCATTTCGTTGAGTGATCAGCGTTATACCTTCGGGCGAGGTAATACGCGATGAAAGTGAAGTCGACGTAGCTGATTCCGAAATGGCGGTCGGGCGTTTTGCCACGACGCGGCGCGGCGCGGCCGGAGGAGTTATCATTAGGCGGCGAATGCGATGCGACGCCGGTCTCCGGGACGATCGCCAGGGAAATTACTGACGGATCGCCGCGCCGGCGTAAATACTTCGGTAATGCCGGCTAAACGAACCCGGTCACGATGCACGCGATCCTTCTTTGATTTCCTCCGACCGGCGCGCGGATTGCCGACGATCTCTCGCCGCGCCGGAAAGGAAAAGTAAATGGCACGAACCGGCGCTGCGGCCGAGTGAAATCCGGCGAGTACGTGCCGCGAACGGAGAAAAAGCGAGCGCAAAAACGCACGGCGCTCGAAACGGAAAATTATCTCCGGAGAGCGTCCAGAGAGCTATCGGGGATTCGAGATCCACCGGGGTTAGTCACGATCGAGCGATCGATGAAACCTGAAGGCTGGAATCCTGAAATTCGAATGCTCAACTTCTGCCAAAATTTAGGAAATTTTCCGGTAGAATTTCGATTGTCCAGGACTCTGAATATTTTCGGAACAGATGCTCTTGAACGGTGATGGGCACGGTAGGGGCCCCTCAAACGCCTGCTTCCCCCACCAATCAATTCTCTTATGGAAGGGGACGGTCTTCATTGAAACTATTTTCTTAAAATTACATTCTAATACCAAGAGACATCCCTTGGGGGGCTAGTATTTTAAGGGTGGTTTCTCATCGTGACAAAAATTAACACCAGTGACCCCCAGAAACCCTTAAAAAAATTATCGCACCGAAACTAGATTTATACTCCCAGGATTATTTGTTAGATTTTTTTCGTAGCAAAGAAATTAGTATAGAAAAGTTGAACTATTTTATTCAAGTCGCTCCCGTTTCGTTATTTATGCATTATCTTTATGCACTTGTGGCTCATGGAAATTTTCAAAAAATGCTACAATATAAAATTTGGGAGAATTGAATACGATTTTTATTTGTTTTGGATACACAAAGGCTGTTCCCATTAAAAATTTTATTTCACTTTTTTAAAATTTGTCTGAAAACATTGGAAATTGCAGAAACATCTGCAGTCTAGTTATAAAGCTTGAACATGGACCAGTATAACGGAACAAATGGTTATTTTAATATCTCCCGGTTCTGCCAGGCAAAAATCCAATAATTTATACATCTGAAAACAGTGTTTGGAACGGCGCGGTTTGGAACATTTTTGAGGAAAAATAGCCCCAGTAAAAATTAACGGGAATGGACGATAAAACGAGGAATTCGCTGGAGAACGGATGGAGAGTTGCGGTTCGTGGCGAGGAAACGTTTGTTTGTTTGAGAAATGTACATACTGCGAACGTGTTGTTTATGTATACGAACTCGAACGGAGTTGCGACTATTTCGAATGGAACGCCGTATAACCAACCTCGTCTTTACTGGAGACCGATTTATGACGTGGATGCACGCGCGGTATACATAGAGACAGGGCACGACTAACTGGTTTTCATGATCGATTATTTATCAATTACTTATGACTCCGCTTTTTCCTCGGTTCGTCCACTTGCCTGTGACATCGATGCTATTCTTGCGCTTCTTTTTCTCTTCGCTGGCAGCACTTCAGCTGTGAAATGCTCCGTCTTCGCTTTCACCGCAATTTCCTCCTTGCCCCGTAACCGTCAATTACAGGACCGAGTAATTTGTACTTTGGGCAATTGTAGAGCACTTTTCGGAGCATAATAACGCGGCTCTCCGTGCAGCCTTCCCGGTAATTTTATTCATGTTTTGGTAGTTCGAAAGAAGCGTGTGCGGCGCGTTGCTTTACGATGTGATACATTTTTTTATTCTGATTTTGTGCTATTGCAGATTATCATTGACAAAGTAGAGGGCTGACAAATGGATCTATTTACGTTTTCACACTACGGACATTTGATCAATGTTTAACGCAGAGGAAGTGTCTTGCCAGTTTGCAAACAATTATGAGACCTATACACGAGATCTTCCCAAGTGGGTATTAAACAGCAGTTCGAAACACAATGACAGCTATGAACCGAGTCCACAGTTTTGCAATAAAAATAAATATTTCTTAAATGGGGAAACGACAACTGACAGGTACAATTTCAAGGTCGGAAAATGAGAGGCGACAGAGGGCCAGCAATAAATTCTCCGGGACATCTGAATATCTTATTTCGCGGTCTCCGGATAGCCGGAGACCGTGAAAGCTGCCAGGTGTCGGTCGAAGCGACGAAACATCGATAAATTGAATAATAAAACCTGGCGAACCGAGGAGGATTCGAACCGCAGCCGCAGGAACACAGCGGCGATGGCGGCGGCGCGGAGGCTGCGGAACCGCCATTATTTTCCCATCAGCATAATAATCTCGTCCCTGGCGAAAATTTTCTCGGTCTCCTCCGGCGAGAGCCCTTTCGAGGTACTCCGTTGGCCGTAGCCGTAGCCGGAGCCGGAGGAAGAGCTAAGTAAATACTTCACGGAGCATCAACGATTATCCCCGTTGCTCCCTAGCGAATTCCGTGGTAGACCTTGAGACGGGCTCCCTTCGATCCCCGGGCTGGTTCTCCGGGGAAGCGCGAAACGCTTTCGAATCGGAGGAACGTCTCGGGGCCCCGGTGGTATAGTAATTGCTGGCCGATTTCCCGTGGGCAGCCCCCTCGACGCGAGAAATCGGCCGGGCCAGGGGAACCCGAGGAGGAAGCAGAGACGGACGAAGAAGATGGAAAGTGGGAGAGAAGGAGGAGGAGGAGGAGGAGGAGGAGGAGAAACCGGAGGAAGACGGAGAAACGTGGAGAAGCGTGGCCGTGGTTCCGAGCCAGTCGGCCAGCTCTCGGAGATCGAAAGAGGGCAAAACGAAGGTTTCTCGGCTTCGGGTCGTAGGGTCGACTCGTCGGTCTCACGCGAGCCCTGCGTGCAACGAGACCGGCGATGGGCCGCTCCAAGACGAATCGGCTGGCAACCGAGCTAACCCGATGAGAAAGAACGAGAGGGGCAACAGTACTTCCCCCGGACCCAAAGATGAGAGAAGGGGCAGACGTATGTTGGCCTGTAATTAACATACCGAACCCCCCTTCCCTCCTCGCGCAAAGTTGGTCCGTTCTGCACCGCACCGCACCGCACCGCACCGCACCGCACCGCACCGGTTCGGTTCGGCTTCGGTTCGCAGGTTCACCGGAGGAGACGCAGTTCGTTATTCCCGCGAAACCCGCGCCGCTTTGTTCTCTGTCAGCGTCACCGTGTCCCAGTGCCACCTACTTACACCTCTGCCGGGGGAGTCCATCTTGTTTGGGGGTTCGAGCCGAGGGGGTGTCAGGAGACCAGATCCTCGTGGGAGTTCGCCGCGCGTGCCGAGACACTCGGACTTAACTGACTGTCAGCGCCTTTACTCGCCCCCTGCTCCTGATACCTTCCTAACCGAGTAAGTAGATTATCCTGGTGACCATGGTCGAGTCAGACGAACCGGCCAGTCCCTCGATCATTGTCGCGACGCGGCTCACAATGAGGAACAGAACGTCGAGAGAACCTTCTCGTGTACCGATATCTATGGACCTCGAAACGGGAGAAATTAGTAGAATTTCATAAATATTGTTACGATGGAAGCTGTCGAT
>CM052116.1:3846882-3864047 GCA_028454245.1 Halictus quadricinctus | reverse complement strand
TTGAGATGTTAGAAGGATTAGTTTATTAGACGAGGTGTAAAAAATTTTTGAAAAAGATTTGAATTGGTCGGAATCACAAAAGAAATAGTAAAAGTTGGTTTTTTCAGCTTTTTTATCTGAGCCTGTATTGAAAACTTAAAGAATGTATTTGATTCGCTCGAATAAATTATATCCATGCTGAAAATTTCACTGATATTGGTTAATTCGTTTACGAGTTATAAACGATTAAAAGTGCGATTTTAAGTCGAAAATCGTGAAAAATGGCAAGTTTTCCACTTTTAAGCGTTTATAACATACAAAAGAAAAAACCAATATCGGTGAAATTTTCAGCATGGATATAATTTATTCAAGCGAATCAAACACATTTTTTAAATTTTCAATACAGGTTTAGATAAAAAAAAGCTAAAAATACCAACTTTTACTATTTCTAGTAAATATTTCTATTTACTAGTCTAATAAACTAATCCTTCTAACTTCTCAATAAAACTCAAGTGATTTGATCTAATTTTTAAAAAGTTCTGTTGCTTCAAATAGTGTAGACTCAGTTTTGCTCGTTAGTGCATGTCCCAAATTCCTAGCAGATAAAAGTCGCAGAACTATCCCCACCGCTGGGTATACCTCGAGAGGGGCCAAGAAGACTAGTAAAGTAGAATAGTATCTCCTAGCCGATATTTGTCAGTGGCTAGATCCGTGTTTTGGACATACGTCGAGTAAACATTGTAGTGACTACAACAGTACTTTAACAATACTATGTTTGCGAGTAAGAAAGAATACGATCTTACAATTTACAATGGTCGACATACCATGTACATACAATGTTGACATTAACGACAAAAATGAGTAGTCACTTTCGCAGTCGTCGGAGACAGAAGAGTCATATATTATTGCGACATTGAAAGCTGAACTGTAATTGCGCAAAACGTCCTAATACTTACGGTCCCACATAGAAAATGGTAATCCGACCGCTCGCGAACCAGTGTAAAGCGCTTCATGGAATACCGCGTAAACGTAATTTATGTAATAGCTGGACTACAGTGTACGAGCGGTCGCTTTAAATCCAGATAATCCCCTCGAATTACGAGCGATCGAATGTAGCCCCTGTTTCGCCTCGCTTCATAACAAAAAAAAAAAGGGAGGAATATAAATAATGAACATCAATTTCTCTCTCTCTCAGGTTAGCCGGGTTAAATAATCGTCGAGTAAAAACGGGCAGATAAGAATCGAAATTTCTCGGTTTCGATCGAACGCGCGCGCGCACAAAGTGCGAGAAAGGAAACGTCGAATCGTTCGATTCTTTTCCGTCACGGGAAATAAACAGACCGTTCCGTTTAATCCGCCGTCAGCGTGGCACGCATTTGTACAAATCCGACTTGTTACGCGCGGCTGTTCCTCTTTTTCCCGTGGTTTTCATGGAGGCAGAAAAACCCCGGAAAAATTATGGCAGAGATAACTCGTGCTCCCCGCGACTCTCGGCGAGCGCGTGTCTCCGATGCTCTCCGCGGCGCGTTTCTTCGGCTGACAAATTACATCGGGATCGCCGACGTCCTCGTTCCCTGTCGTTCGCGGCGCGATGATGTTCGCGGGGAATCGTCGACATTGCTTGAAAACAAGTGGAACGACGTCGGCTTTCTTCGTCGTGCTCTCTTGCCGGACGACTCCCCGACGCTTGCGTCGATGGACCCCCCACCCCCCCCCCCCGGATTACACGTGTGCGTTCGCATGAAATTATACACGGCCGAGTCGATGAGACGTCATCCCGAGGTTGTAATTCATGTTACTTTTACGGGGAAGGTCTGCGCAGAAATTTAATCCTTCCGACACGGTGAACTGACTTCGAACTTCACGGTGAAAATACTTGTACGCGCGAGGAACGTGCTAATTGGATGACGGATTTTTTTTTAATGCACGGTGCTTTGACCATCGCATTATCTGTGCACGATTTTACCCGGCGTTTCCAAGGTATTATCTCGAATCTAGGTTATTCATTCCGAGACTGCGATTTTTGTAATCGTCCGCCGGGACGAAAATAAACGAAGTCTAATTAAGCCTTTCATTACCATACACTTTTCAGTGTATGTACATATCAATCGAAAGATATATCGTTATTTCGAGTTTCTGTGTCTCTCGGAACGTTACGAGCCGCTCGATATATAAATATGAATTAGCAATTAAAGTATTGAACGTGGCTTTCCAGCAGCTTATGCAGCAGCCGCCATTTTACCGACCTTAAGCGGCCAAAGGGGGTTGAACTATGTCTCGATATAACCGAGAAAATATTGGATTACTCGTTGCCCGCGGTGCACTTTGATTTCCCATATATGTAAGCGAGAACGGGATTCGAAAAATCGCGCGCGGTCTCGTTGTGGACGATGCCTTAAAATCTCGCTAACCTTCTGCGACCCTTTGAGTAATGCGTCTGGTTCGGCTTTAACTTTGGCGCACGCATGTCCTGCTCACGGATACGTCCCCGCAGACTCGTCGTTTTAATGCGGCCGTTAACCGTCGATCGCTGATCGAGCCGATAGAACGCGATAAGCACGTTAAACGCCGCCCGGAGACAATTTCGAAATCTCCCTATCCGTCAGCTTCTCGTGGGAGCAACGCATCGGTGTCTGCGTTCGACGTTCGCGCGACGACCATGACCGTTGTCGCGTGAATCGGCCGATTTGTCAAATCGGTTGAGCTATACCGCGCCGGGCCTCCGGGCGAAAGCTGTTTCGCTCTCGGTATTAATTTTTGGTAGCTTTTTGACTCCCAATTTGGCTGAACTACACAATCGCTCGCCCCTCCCCCTTTACATGTCTCACTTATTAATTTTGAAATCTGCTGTCTGGTTGTCAGTTTAATCTACGCCCTTGTCGAAAATTGTCCAATCATACATTATTAGTAGACTGTGGATTTTATGCATCTATGACACAAATGAGTAGGTGTAGTTCAAAACAGTAGAAAGATTAACACGTTGTCTGCCATATGTACCCATATGTGGGTGACGGAATTATTTGTCCAGGTTTTAAAACAAATTTTTACGTTGATATGTTCGTTGTACCTATTAGGATCTGTAAAATTCAAGAAAGTTGAAGGACTGCTCGATATCATACATTAAATTTTTTTCAATTTTTATTTCATTAAATAACTTACATCTCATGGAATTTTTCAGGTTTTCGGTTTGGCAGTCAAAGTGTTAAAGGAGTTTAACAATGTCGATATACCATTTTTAACATATTTAGAACGATGAATGAGCAAACTAAATTTTTACTCACCTCCTATAGATTGCAATTGATGCGTAAAAATTTTACTCACACTCCTAAATTAATGGTTGTTGCTTTCCCCAAATTTCTCAATGCCTCTGCAAATATTTGCAATTTAGAAATTTACCTAAGATCGGTAGGTCTTACTGTCATTATAAAGAAATTATTGGCGATATCGGTGGTGAACCGTTCTCGATCAAGACGGTGAAGAATTGTTGGCGAAATTCGTGTGGGCCTGTGACCTTCACGGGGTGCCCGTTACAAAATATTGACGAGCAAAGCGGCGAATGTTTTTGGGCCAGTCCGAGTCGAATTTCTCCTGGAGCTAGCGGCAGAGGACGTTCCGGCCGGAGGGTTAGGAGCCGAGAGAAGCTGAAGAGCGGAACAGGAGACCGGGGGGCGAAGAATGTAGCGTTTTTATTTACGAGCCGGGGAAGATCCAGGTCTCGACCGCGGCCGGTCGACTCCCGTTAATTAAATAATATTTCTCGAGGAGCCCACGGGAGCAGGGGCGTAAAGCCACGATAAGAGCCGCGGGGGAAACGTCGCCGTCGCCCCGGCCCACGGAGGGAAAAAGAAAACATGGCCCCGCTAAGAGCACTTATTGCAGTATTGAGATCGTAATTCAGAGGAGGCCTCGTCATAAACGTTCCCTCGGCCGGACCTCTGGCCGGCTCGGACCTTTTCTTTTCCCTTTTCTCGTCCTTTCGCCCCGACCGACTCAGACTATTCTTCTCGCATCCCCACCAACCTGCTCTTTCATCGTACGCCCCCGCACGCACCATGATTTCTGGGAGTCATCGTTAACCGCTCGACGCTCGTCCTGACGGATCACGCGAAAATTGGACACGCCTGTACAGCCCGGATCAATTCCCGGTGACTCAGACACCGGTGCGTCTGTTCATTGTCGACAACCGGTGTTCGTTAATGGTGTTCGATGGTGTTCCTCGTTTCTGGTGTTTGTGGGTCAGGCCGCTCGTTTACGGTGGTCGATGCGCGTTTCACAGGCCTCCTCTTTTCGATCGCCTTATGGCGCTCCGGCTGCTTCTGGCCCTTTGTGTCGAAAATTATTCGGTTCCCCGGCAACGTGCTTTTCCAATTATCTCCAGTCAAAAATCCGTCATTTCAAACATTCCATTTGACTCTGGACGACTACCCTTTCATAAAAATGACAATCGGAATATTTAATCCTATCAGATAGGCCACCAGGTGGTTTAATTCGTAAATTCATTACTAGACACAAGTTTAGTACCATAAGATAGCTTAGAAATCGTCTTTGGTTAAACTTCACCTTGCCAACCCAGAAATTTTCAACTTTCTATTACATAATCATGTACATCTTGACCAGAAAATGCCAAAAATCGAAGTTTCAAGGCGAGGAATAGGTTCAAAAGTTGAAGAATCCACTAAAAACGCCATGGATCACGAGCTGTCGCATCCAAATAAAAATGTTCTACTTGAATCGCAACAAACTCGAGTGAAACAGGAATGTATTTTCTTTCTTAATAGATTTAATAGGTTGAAAGCAACAGAATAGTATTTGTAAATACTCAGTTTTGTCGTAAATGCATAAAATCCGCTGTCTAGTAATTCGAAGAAGTGAAACGAAGAATAATTTTCGTCAATTTTTGTATCACACGATCCGACGCGTGCAGAGGGTTAAATTAGACAGAAAAATAAATAGAACACTTTCGGGTGAAATTCTCTCAGCGCAGTCGCTCGCGGAAGGGGTTGAACTTGATAAAACAAACAGCAATTCAGCGACAAGCTCCCCCCCCCCGAGAAGCGTTCCCAGAATTCCCAGGGTGGAAGATCCGCGCGGCACGAACGAGTCGGCCAGCGTTTCCGGCGCCGCGGTGCGTAAGGGACGAAAATCCGGCGATTCCACGGTGGGGTACCTATAAGGTCGCCTATAAGGTCGCCCATAAGGTCGAGGCGGGTCGCATGCCGGGGCGTTGCGAGAAAATCGCGACGGCGGATAGACGAGCTTTGCAAGAGGGAGGAAGAAGCGGAAGAAGAAGAAGCGTCGGCGGGACGTTTTACGAGACACAAAGCGGCGCCGCGCGCCCATCCCGATCCTTTCCGGAATGAATCTCTTGCTGGGTAATTAGGCAGATTACTTTCCGGAGTCGTTCGAGTCCCGGTTTCTTACCCCGACTCCTAGGCGCGGGGTATATACATTTCGAGCGCGTGCTGGGGCGGAGGACAATTAAAGGAAGAAATTCTTCGGGTTTCGGGATCGGGGGACAACGACGGACGGAGAGGGAGACGGGTCCTTCAGGTTTGCGAGGACGAGGGCAACCCAGTCGGACCCGTGTGCGGCCGATTCGAGCGGAGCTTAAATTCACCGCAGGGCTAATCGACCAAAAGGCGCGTTTCTAGCGGAAGTAATGTCGCGCTTAAAGACCCTCCTCCCTTGCTCTTACGGCCCCCGAGGCCTGACTCTCAGAAACGGTGGCATGATTGCCGAAAATATCGCGCCGCTGCGGAACCATCGGCACCGGGGGAAACGAACGACGATCATCGCCGGGGGAAGGTAACTAACTTCTCCAAAACTTCAAATCGTCTAATCTTGAAAAAGTGTCCGAGGAGTGACTGTAAATGAAGAGGAATATTGAATATGCATACAATCCAACGGTTTCAAAGAAATCGGGAAATTATGGTGGCGGGGAGAAAGGGTGAAAGCAAGAGTCGCAACTTTCCCTCCGCCGTATGAGGAATCGTCGCTGGGAATCCCGATCCAATAAGGAGAAGCTAGACGAGCCAAGAGCGCCGACTCTTGGCCGCAGCGGAGTTAGGCGAAGAGCGAGACAGCAGCCTAGGGTGGGAATTAAATGGGGCGGACTCTTGATTAGTTCGGTCGTCCACCCTGGCCGTGTAGCAGCTATCCCGAGAGCCACACCCACGCCTTAATCCCGGATTATGAATATTTTCTCCTCGTCCAGCAGTCGTCGCTCGTAGAGGAAGAAAGTCCGTTTTCAGAGGACACCGGACACACCGGGCCGTCCACCCTCGCGCCATTGTTGCGTCTTGGGACGCTTTTATTGTCCCTGTCGATGCTCGCGCGCTTCCTCCCGCTCGTTTCGCGCGTCTGGCCGATCTCGTTACGCCGGACCGTCGCGGAATTAAAACGCATTAGGTCGCCGCGGCCAGGGGGAATGATGATGTCGACGAGTTATGGCTGCTCTGACGGCCGATCGTCTCGAGGGTTCGCTTCTTCTCTCTTTGCTACGATTTCTTCCGAGGAATACCGATTCGGACTCTCGTGATTATGCACCCTGCGCCCGGTGCAATTGCTCCCTCGAACCGAACGCGTTGATTATTAAGCGGAAAGGGCTTCTTCAAGGATTTCTTCAGGTGAAACGACGATGACCGGGCTGCGGATCTTTATGCAAAATAGTTTCCCAGTCTGTTGCAGGGAACGGAACGGGCGCCATTGACGATTTCTGGCCAGCTAGATCAATTTTGTTTTACGTATTTTTCATTTACTTCTTCCTTTTGTTTTTACTTGTTTGAGATCAACGTTAAAAATCTTGATGGTATCGCCAAGTTCGCTACGAGAATTTGTCTGATTGCCTAAGTATGTACACTGTTGAAATGTTTTATTTAAACGCAACACGCCTCTTTTACGGAATACATTACGATTTAAGATAGAAGAAAGTTATGGAGTCTCTGAATATTGTGCATCACGATTTTAGCAAACCGTGTAAAATTCGATTAACTTTGATTAAAACTGCGGGATTATGGGCGACACAAAAAGATGTACTCTTGGAAGAGGTCCTTTAAGACAGCAAAGAAAATGATTTGCTCGTGAGAAGTGATGTCATAAAATCTTAATGGCGTCGAAGAAAGAAGAATCGAAAAAGGATGCAGGACTAAAGCAAGAGTTCACATGCAGGAGTAAGTGAAGGAGTAAAGGAGTAAATAAATTGATGCACTCTTGAAGATGTCCCCCCCCCCCTGTGTACAGTAAAAAAAAAAACAAACTATGGAGTTACGGGGCCCCATCGGCGCGCAAAACTTCATTAGGAGGACAGAGTTACACCTGGCCACCTTTCCGTGCTAGATTTTGAGATCGGCGGGTGGTCATTAACCCTTTGGCACAGCTGGCGAGCTCGATCTTCTCGCTCGTTAGGTTATCGGGAGGCTTCCTTAGGAGGAACGTGCAAGAACAGCGGCGAGTGCCGCGGGTGATCCTGGGTAGGCGCTATATAGTAAGTATACCGGATATCTCGTGGAACAGGGTCGAGTCTTATTGCTCGTTATTTTCGATAGGTTTTAATGCCGTATTATGCCGAAGCACTGACCTGCCGTGCGAATGAACGATTTCTTGCTGTTACCCGTAAAACGAGAATTCTATCCGAGTTCAGAATTTCTCCGCGCCGCGAGTTTTTACGGGACAGCCCCATTTAACTATGTCGATGGCGATAAAAGGCATGAAGGGGCTCGTTTCCTTGCTCTTTGATCGTACGAGCCGGCTCGTATCGCGTTTCTTCGGCCCTTTTTCTTCCTTCATTAACTCGCCTCGTCGATAAGAACCATTTTCGGCGGCGCAACGTCGCGATGCTTAATCACTACTTGTGCGTAGAAATATTTTATTTCGTTTCGATTTTTATTTTACACACAAAGTCTAATAGTTACACCGTGCGAAATTGGACATTTTTTTGGGAAACAAAGTTACTATTTTTGTGGGAATAAAATTACATTCGCTAATCTTATCGTCCGAATTAAGAGGCGAATAGGAGTCAGTCCTTTCTTTTCCAGTTCCTCCACCTTTTTAGTTCAAAATAGTTTAAATTTTGTGAATTAATCCTTGCATTTGTAACTTTCAAACATTGTCCTACAAGAACGACATCAAAATTGAAGTAAAATTCCATTGTTTCTCGTACGAATCGATCGAAACTCTCGACGCAAGAACGGAACGAGATGCTCGTCGGCCACAGAGCAGTTTAATGGCCGCTCTGAAAAAGCAGGAAATCGAATTGAAAGCAGAATGAAATCCTCGCAGCATAACCTAGGATGTAATTACAGGTTTCAGTAGACCGTGTCCTTCGGGAAACACTATACTAACGTGTCGCAAGCATACCACCGTTTCCAATCTCGAATGACGTTGATACCGAGACTACAGTATTTCCGAGCCGGAATTTTGTTCTCGATAAAAAACCATTGCTCTTATATGCTCAAGTCGGCACCGGTTCGACGAACTCGAGGGCCGCGCGCGAAGTCTGGCTGTGAAAGCTCCTATTCACTGATTAGGTTCCAGTAGAGATATCTATTAATGGACAGACAGATAAATTGCCGGAGCGTGTGTGCTTCCTGGAGGCCAGAAGTTGATACGAAATCGTTAACAATTTTATAAAACCGAACAGATTAATCCGTCCGGTGCAATCGTTCTTTCGGATTTAAAGATTGATTCGACGATTTCAAGTGTAAGACTCCAAACGTTCTGGTTGTTTCTTTTACAACTCGCATTAACCTCGCGTAATCTGAATACACCTGGATATCGTTGTGCCCGCTGCATTAGCTCGCATCGGTGTCTCTAACAAGATAACGTCGATCCCGGGGTTCCTTTCTCTCCCAGGAGATTACATTTTAAGCCGAAAGGCTCGCATAATTGCCGATAACGACGTAATACATTAAGCGTCGCGAGACTTCTTTCGTTTTCGTTCGGCGCAGTACGTCTTTCGAAGTCGCGATTAAAGCGGCGGGAAGATTTTTTCTTCGAAACATGATTTATGTCATTCTACGGTAGGGAGACACCGCGGGTAGAACAATCCGGTATCTCGCGATTCCTCGAACGAAACTGGATTCCATGGAAAAGTAGTCGCAGCGAGGGCCGGGGCCATTCATCACAGGCGAGAAATCTTTCTCTCTCGTGCTCCGCTAATCAACTTCCGGAGCCAGCTGACTATTAATCTCGGTTATGGTCGCCCGTGTACCCGCGGACGAGCTCTTTCCCGAGAAGCTCGGTCGCGTTCGCTTCATTCTCCTCGAGCTAGCGTCACTTGCCGCTTCCATTTCTTCATTCTTTTCTCGTTGTTTTTCGCCCCGGTTCCCCGTTGCTCGCAGAGAGCGTCGCGACGCTTCGCCTCTCCTTTTCGAACGGTTTCGCCGGAATTGCCCCCGTCGCGTTCCTTTTTTCTGGCATCCAGCTCGACAAACATCGCCGGTCGTTGTCCCGGCTAGTCTAGGACACTCGGCGCCCGGCATCCGCCGGCGTCTGGCGTCCCGGCGCCCGTTTCCCTGCCTTCTCTATCTCTCCTCTTCTCTCTCTTCGTTTCGTCCCAGAGTGCTTTCTCTCCGCTCGGTGCCGGTCCGGTCGCTGCACCACCGGCTTGCCCAGCCAATGAATGGACTAGACAAATTGGCAGACATCTGGCCACCTTCTCCGCCACGGTGAAATTTTCGCTCCGTCCCTTTCTATCGGTTTCATTCATTGCACATCTCCGGACCGATCGCTCCTTCGCCTCGCAAGCCATTCCTGAAGCGGGACCACTCGCAATAGAGTAACCGCCGGGTAACGAGCAACAACACGCGATGTGGAACACCGTAAAATCTCGACCAAGCATTCTTGCCACCTTCAAGAACACTTCTTCTAGTTTCCCTGTTTGTAATTTCAAAACATTCGAATTTTTCTTCTTCTGCATTGAATTATTTTGGTCGTGTGTATTTTGGTCATCAGGTTACTGTCAGGTCATCTGTGTACTTGCTACGGTGACTCAGCCTGGTGGTTCTAGCTGAAGAATTTTCATCTTGTCACGTTTCTTCTAACTTAACTATATCGTGTCTTTTCAATTTGATATCTGGGACAGTGATATCTGGGAAACTGATTGTTTCAACTTCTCAAAACATTCCAAGTCGTACAGTTAACCCTTAACGCTTTTAATTGTGAATACACCGGCACCCCCAACTTATTCTCATCGTACTTCGACTTGCAAGCTTTGTAAGTGTCGGATTTGAAATGCTACAACGACGCGTAAATGATAATATTAAAGTCATTCGAAACAATCTTTATTCATCTGAGAATTAATATAATTTTGATTACAGTATTCATATTAATCGGTCGCACATCGGTGGTGCCTGAGAGGCACGCTTGGAGCGTTAAGGGTTAAGAAATTATTTTGTGAAAGTGAGTATTATATTATATTACAATACCCGAGTATTCTCGGGCTTTTAAGTTAAGAGGTTAAACAGTGTCCGAATATTAACGGGGGTTAATGCACCTCGGCAGAAGAGCTGAAGTCGCCTGGGAGCATTTATGAAAAAGTTATTTCGATTTAGAGCGGGGTGCACATCGATTATGAAACTGTAGCTGCGAAGCCACTGGAAACAAAGGTGATTCGAAACGCTGCGACCTATCGGGAAACGTAAAAGTAGGGTTGCGGAGGATCCTGTGGATCGGGTGCGGCGACGAGTATGATGTATTGCGCTAATAACCGGACCCACGGCCGGCTGTGGCAGATCCTAACGATGTTTTAAGCCGTAATTAATTTACTGGCCGACCCCTTACCTACGGTATACAGCCGGCGTTGCACCCTTAAATTCGCCGGGATCCAACGACGCCGAGCGTCGACCGGTCGCGTCGGTGCACGCGCGGGTATCCATAGCTCTACTCAGGGTACCCGGTCGTATCGGGTTGCGCGGGTACGGGCTTGAATGAAGCACGAAACTGCGTCCGATGATCTCTTCGCTCGGCCAAGGAATATCTAAATAGCGATCAGTTTCGGCGGCAGGTTTCCCTGCGGTCGGCGAGAGGCAACGTGTGGGCGTGAAGCTCCGGGGCTCCGAGTACTTTTCATCTTTTTCTTCTCTACCACTTCCATCTACCTCTCTTTCTGTCTCGATCGGAACGAATCGTCTTTTCTCACGGGACTGCTTTGTATCGCGTGCAAACCGACGCGCGATGCGTCCCACCGGTCACGGGAGCGTTCAAACGTTATCTGTAATTCGAATGGACCAATAGCCGGGGATCTGATTTCGAACTGTCCTCCCGAGCAGAGGGCAGTAATGCTATGACACTTCGCACAGTGAAACGAAACGAGCCGGCAACGATCAAAAATCGATTTTTGTAATACTGTAAAGTGGAACAAAGTTGACGTTCAGAGAGAATTAATTGCGTTATAATATGGTGAACTCCAGTTTCTAGTATTTACCTTAACACCACGGAGCACTAAAAGTATCTATCTATATATAGTTTTAGCCATTTTTAATACAATACATACAGGAAGAAATAAATTCGTTTAGTAATTCTTCGCAGATGTGGCTTTGTAATCTGAATAATTAAAAATTAAAAATATTATAACTACCATTTTGACTGCCACCAAGAGATCTCCTGATTCTATAACTTCAATTCACGGCTCGGAGGAATGTTACTTTCTCACTTTTGAAAAAGGTTAACATGCAGCCCTCTTCAGGATCTAGTATGCACGAATCAAAAGAAAATGTTATACCCAAGTCGATTCCTCGAATTTCTACACCGAACACGTTCCATAACGTGTCCGAGATGTCGATCTATGAAATAATAGTGTAAAAAGGATAAATCGTGTTATGAAAGTCTCAAACGATCACGTCCCCTTTAAGTAATGAATAGTGCTGCAACTCTCCGGATGACACGTTAATATTAAATTCCTCAATGGTATCAGAGCATGATGTATGACCATTGAGTGCGTGCACACATACTTTGCGGTCGAGCAAGCTATCAAACAATACTCTTCTATTTTCATCGCTTCTTTTCGACGCTCCGTTGAACTATTCTGACCGAGGGTTTTATGCACTTATGGCGAATATGAGTGCGTAACTTAAAACAGTAAAAACATTAGAAGACTTTACACATATTAGTTTCAAGTGAAAAACATAATACGGAAGAAAATTTTTGTCTCGCTCCAGTTTGTTGCAATTCTGGTAAAAAATGTTTATTTCCCGAAAAGGTCCGAGTTTAGTCGATAGACTGATTTTTATGCGAAATAAAAATTGTTGGCATCGATTGGAACCATATAGACTTCCCCTTTCTTCTTTAACAATTTTAAATAGTTGAAGATAATTCTATCGACATTTACAAATTTTTGTCTCATTTCAGTTTGTTGCAATTCAGGTAAAAAAAGATTATTTCGCAAAAAAATCCGAATTTAGTGGATATACTGATTTTTATGCAAAATAAAAATTGTTGGCATCGATTGCAAGAGACGGGAACCATATAGACTTCCCTTTTCTTCTTCAACAATTTTAAAAAGTTGGAGCTAATTGTATCGACATTCTCAAATTTTTGACTCACTCCAGTTTGTTACATTTCAGGTAAAAAAAAGTTTATTTCGCAAAAAGACCCGAGTTTAGTCACTAATCTGATTTTTATACAAACTAAAAATTGCCGAGTAACCATAATACAGTCCTTTCTTTCTATCTTCGACAATTTAGAAAAGTTGAAGACAATTGTACCGACATTTACAAATCCGAATATTTCTCCTGTTTCAAACTGCAGCTCGTTTTCGTGACGACCGCATAAAATCCGCAGCCGAGTGATCAATTACGCGAGTCACTGCGCGTCAAGCAGAAAAAGCCTGGCGTTAAGATGTTGGTTTGGCAAATGAACGGCCGTCAGCGGCGAATCAAACGACCACAAGGTGATAACGGTGAATCTGCCGGGCATAGATTTTTGTTCTTCACGCGGGGGCATTACGGGGAACGCTGATGCGGACGAAAGCGGCTCCCGGCCGAGCACTACTTTTCCGGGATTTAGCACGCTTTTTCCCCGCTCGGAACACACCATTGCCAACTGCGTGTCTCGTCGTATAACTACGGATTACCTCTCTTTATCTCTCCGACCCTCCGACTGAATCCCTCTCGCCATCCCATTTGCCCGACTCGTACATCTCGTCGAGTGGCCCCTGCCTGCGCGCGTCGCGATAGGCGAGCGCAATTCCTCCGGTTGCTTCTTCTTTTTATTTTTTTGCCCGCGCGATTTAAGTAGACGGTTCGCCGAACGTTCATATCCTCCGCGATTCTCCTGGCCGTGGAACAACGTAATTAACCACTCTCGCAATCATTTTTTCCGGCCGGCGGGAGGACGAGTCATGTCCACAGTCATTTGCATTCTTCCGACGTTTAAGCTAAATGTCGCGACCACCTTCTTCCTCGGCCATCGCGACCAAGAAACTAGAAACAAACGTTCCAGCCACGGTGCACGGATGTATGTAACGTGGCGGGCAATTTAAAATGTCTGGTCATTTTGGGACACCCTTTATATAGAAGCCAAACGTCTAAAAGGGCGAAGATTGAATTTAACACTAAACCTGCCACGGTCAAATGACCGGTTTTATATTTTAGAATTATTGAAATTATGAGAATTCATTTATGGAATAAATTTCCTTGTCCAAGCATTTATTACATGAAAAATTACGAGATGCCATTTTTATCAGATACTGCTAATGCTTGGTAGGTTCAGTGTTAAACTTTGTACGATTTTCATTGTAATATGTGAATTTCCTGTGAAAACATATTATAATCTTAATAATTGCGGAACCGGTTATTTTGACCGTGGAAGGTTCAGCGTTAAAACGGTGCAACTTTTTACAACTCGGACCAGACGAGCCGAGTCTTTTTTTAGTCGTTAGAAGCATCGGTTTGCTAAACGATGTGCGGGAAAGACTCGGAGAAAAAATTGCAATTGGTAGGAATATTGTGAAATATTGGCGGTCCTGCCGGCGATCCGTGATATTGGGGTTAAAGAATCGCCAAAAAAAAAAAGGAAAGAGGAGAAAGAGGGAGAAAGAGAGAGAAGACAGGGTCGATTCGACCACAGTGATTAAGGCGGTCGTGATCGAGGATTAACGCCCGCCCCAGCGATTTTCGATATGCGTGCCTGGCCCGAGCTCGTTTGCGGTCGCCGCCATCGCGAAATCCCACGAGTTTTAAGCTGCCACGGAACGGAAAAGATGAAACTCGAGACCCAGCAGAACGGCGGCTCGAGGAAGCTTATCCAATTATATCGACACGCTCCGGCAGTTATAGATTAGGGCTCCACCGGGATACTTCGCGAACCGAATCGAACCGAATCGAACCGAACCGAACCGGGGCTCGTGGCATTATCCGCGCACACTCGATGTACCGATTGAATTTAAGTTGGCTACAACGTCGCGAGATGGAGGATCACGATTATGGACAACGGCCCCGGCCCGGAATGCAAGGGGAGCAGGAATTTATGATTATATTGGGGAACTGGGCGGATTCGCTGGAAAAGAAGACAATGCGTACTGCTAGGAGCCGAGCGAATTCTATTCAGGGATTAGTGAACCGGATCGGGGATAGTTAATGTGTTAAAAGACTCGAGAGCAGGAGCGCGGTGGATCGATTCTGTGCGAACCGATGCAAATTATCGATTGCACAGATCGATCGGATAGATTAATTTACAGTTAGGCGGAGAGAATGCTCATTCGATAGCTTATCCGAAGAAAATACTTTGTGCCAATTCTCAACTGTATATGTCGCCACCGCTAGTAACGGGGTGACAAAGAAAATCAAGTTTTTCCATAATTTCTCTTATACTCTTCGTTTGAAAATTCTGAAAAAAAATCAGGCGTATTGTAGCTGTTAGAATGCATACCTATGAATTTTTTCCGAATTTTACAAAAATTGTTGTCTGCAATCAGTGTTCAGTAATTTATTGCGGAATGTCGGACGCAGGGGTCAGGAAGGAAAGCAAGAGTTCTCCGATCGATTTTACATTACGATTCCCGGCTGGTACTTTTTGCTTTTATCGACGTTGCGTTTCGGAATCCTTAATCGGGAAACGATGTCGTGGGTATGTAAAATCGGGACGTACATCGGAGAACAGGTCGTACGAGCAATCGCCTGGCTGAATGCATCGGTGTACCCACGGCAAACAGGTCGGCTTTCACTTTAAGCTCTGTTCACATTAAACTCGCCTCGCGGATCCTCCGCGGCGTTACGCACGACCTTCTGATTCCGATCGGTTTAAAATTAAACGCGCGGCGGTGGCTGCAAAATTACGCCACCTTAACAATCTCAATGTGTTTCGTTTCTTACGTTGCAGCAGTTACACTGCACTTGCACGCAGCTTAGTTACGCATTTAATATCTTGTACATATTCGTAATACTGTCTTATTACAAATTATTGATTTGTGAAAATTTAATTGAATCAATTATTTCATTATTTTCATATACAAAATGTTTTATGTATTAACAAGGTACAGATTTGCAGTCAATCTCTGGTTGCTCTGACTGCAAGCGGCTTTATGTTAACCACAATTATACAAATTTGCAAGAAATGTGTAAGAACGTGCTAAAAGCTGTACGTTTCTAAGAAATGACATCGTGCTAAACAATTATCGAAACTCGGTTCGGTTTCACTTTGTATGAATAATGCTCATGAATAATTAATAATGTACATCTAGACATAAATATTCATTTCTACGCCAGCACGTTCAAAAAGGTAAAAAGATCTGTGATAAATTTGGCGTTTGAGTTTTTGTTTAATTAAATAAACGTCGATGTTACGGCGTATTTGTGGTTGATGGTTCATCATGGTTTATTTATGATCATCATCAATGCTCAAAATGATATGAAGTATTTGATCGATAGTGGATTTACATACTCGTGTAAACGTGGCTTTAGAACACTGATCGAGAATGAACCGCGACCTTTAAAGTGCGTGGATCCCCTTAACCGCAGGTAACTATGACTGACAGGTAACTATGACCGATTGCTTCATCCAATATAAAATCCTATCTATTTTGTACAGGGTACAAACCAAATGTTTACTATAACTTTTAGAAACGGGTTCTTGAAGAAGAAATTATTAAATATTTAATTCGCGCAAAGTTTCTTAAAAGAATTTTTTAATTTTGGGACAAGGCTGATCTAAATCGCAGTTTCTCACAACTTTTTCCATTTTTAATTATTTACAGCTCGTAGGGACCTTAATCGATTTTTACGAAAATTTGTGCACGCATAGAACTTACTTAGATCTACAAAATGTATATTATGAAAATTCATTATTTCGAGCAATTTTTATTTCTATAAAATAATCCTTCTAATATCTCAAAAAACTCGAGCCAAGTCTGAACCAATTTTAAAAAAGTGATTAGTTTCCAAAGGGTGGCCGGATACTTTCGCACGCCATTGCGAGTACAGTAACAATTGATGCAGAAGTCAAGGTCGCGTCTGGCTGGAGATAGGAGTGGAGGGGGTTAAATTTGATCGGTATCATGGCGCAGGGCACGAAAATCGAAGGGATTCGGACAGCTAGCCTAGTTTGGTCCCAGGACACGTTGCGGGAGAGTGCGGATCGACGAGTTGGAACCGGCGATAACGATCGATCAGGCGTCTCTCGGCTTCGGTGCTTGGGTCCTCCATCGGAGTTGCTCGCCCTTACACGCGTCTCCGGTGCTAAAGCAAAACCTATCGAATTTCATGTATATGCCTTCCTAGGAATGCAGGCCGCACGGCGCGTGTAACTCTATACGTCGGTCACGCACCGAGGATTTCGCGGGAGCGACGTATATGCTCGGTATTATGTATACGCGTCAGCCATCGCCGATCGAACAAGGATTTCCAAAGGTTGCTCGTTCCTCGGACGCCCGCCCGTCCTCTCGATCGATTGACTTGCTCCCTGGAATGATCACGCGACGCAGAAACCAGCGAAAAATCATGCTCGACAGCGATTCGAGCAATACTGACGCGCCGCTCTGGTACAACGGTGTACGGTATCACCCCTGTAATTGTTCTAGCGATTTTTCCGTGTTCTGCGTCGAGAAGCAACGGAACGCTTTCATTCGGGACATTCGGGACGACAATTAAAAAATAGTATTGGGCTGGAAGGAAAATTCGTGGCGCTCTAAAATTGATATTCAAAGAAAGCAAGGGAACGCTTCCATTCGGGACATTCCGGACAACAATTAAAAA
>CM052116.1:3832472-3846782 GCA_028454245.1 Halictus quadricinctus | reverse complement strand
CTTTCATTCGGGACATTCGGGACGACAATTAAAAAATACTATTGGAAGGAAAATTCGTGGCTTTCTTAAATTAATATTCAAAGAAAGCAAGGGAACGCTTCCATTCGGGACATTCCGGACAACAATTAAAAAATAGTATTGGGCTGGAAGGAAAACTCGTGGCTTTCTTAAATTAATATTCAAAAAAAGCAAGGGAACGCTTTCATTCGGGACATTCGGGACGACAATTAAAAAATACTATTGGAAGGAAAATTCGTGGCTTTCTTAAATTAATATTCAAAGAAAGCAAGGGAACGCTTTCATTCGGGACATTCGGGACGACAATTAAAAAATACTATTGGAACGAAAATTCGTGGTGTTCTAAAATATTTCTTATATATTATTTGGAGCGTATAACGATATAAAGTAACACAGTATTGTCTCGATAAATGTCCGACCCCAATATCCCGAAAATTATATTCCGAGAAACAGCATTGTATTAAATATATTCCAAGAATGTATTCGAAAATAAATTGGTAACATCGACGGTGTACTGTACCGCCCCGATACTAGCACAAAGCCCCCGTTCCAAGAAAATCAGCAGACTTCTATTGGGAAAAGTTGCGAAGCGCATTTAATGTAAAACGGAGGAAAAGTTATGCCACAGAAATACTTGAACATGGTCGATTCCGAATAGCCAATTTGTCGTAGTTTTTCCAAGAAATTCCCGAGCAGCGCATCGGCATTATTGCGCTCGGATATAAAACTTGCCTGTATCGCGCCTTGTCCATCTACGATCAGGTGTATTCGCATAAGATAGGTTCATCGGGGGGCCCGTTTCATTCCAGTCATGCGCTCATCCCTAAGTTATCGTTCACGCTTATCTTCGTGTCCCGCGTAAGAAACTCGCGGCGCGGCGCGGCGCGGCGGCACGGCATGGGACGCGACGCGACGCGTCCCTGCAAAACGCAAATTCCCGTTTCCGGTTTAATACCGGTGTTCGCGTGGTATTAAACGCGCGTTCAACGTCCGCCGTACATTTTTACCCTGCCCTCGTCAACCTGACTGGCAGCTCTCGATAAAACCTGGTCGCGTTAGGGGAAAACTGTCTCGCGGCGAATCGTTCCCGCAGGTGGGTATCGATGATCCAGTGTTATCTGTATAATGTAACGCCCGGAATCGGTTAACACGTCGGTTACACGACAACTTACACCTCGCCCGGACATTATCGCCGTCAGGTTGGAATTCATGGTCGCGGCGTTCTTCGCGCCGCTCCGTTCGGGAGCGTCCGGATAAAAATAATCCACGGTGATCGTGCTCCGAATAATTTCCATATCGTCGAGAATGGGCTCTGTCCTAGCTCGAGGCGGATTGTATTCAAGGCCCGTGCGCCGGCGAGCGGGTCCGCCGTTAACGAAGCGGATCGAATGCTGGAAATTATTTGCGCAACGGCCAGGCGAGCGAGAGCACGTTTTCCCGGAATAATCCGCGTTCGAGCAAGGCTCCGCGCACGATTAATCCGAACCGTGGTTAATGGGGGCCCGGGGAAAAACCGTGGACGTCTAAATTGCGACGCTTTATCGCGTAAGATAGTAGTCGTTGCAACGCGTTGCGATGCAAATCGCTATCAGCGGGGTTGCGAACGTTCGTTACGATCATCGGCGCGCGTAACCCTACTCGTGTACCGGTCTAATAAAATTATCAGCCGGCGTCGGGGAAACAAGAAACCGCCGGCGCACACCTCGCGAAACCGCTAGTATTACAAGCTTTATGATTTTATGCAGCCACCCGAACCCGGACAACACCCGACCGTCGACCGTGCCGCCCTCCAGCTCCGAGAACGCGTTTCGAGCGAAAGAAACCGCATGTATTCAAGCGAGAATAAATGGACAAAATTGTTGAACCACTCGGGATAAAAATGTTCAGATACCGTGGCGGATAATTCAGTTTCTATTCCAATTGCCTCTCATTCCTTGAGCTCGCGTTTTTAGAACTGGGTGACTTGTCCGGTGTCCCTGACTTGCTCGTTCCAGGACGCTTAACACTAGAACTACCGGACCAGTCGAAATGACTGGTTCCTAATTTTTTCAATTTTTTTTTTCAATTGTAAACATGTTTCCATCGGAAATTTTTTAATGAACCTCCTCATTGAAGCACATATTACAATAAAAGTTATATGAAGTCTGAATGGGCACAGTCTTGTCACTGTTACAAAGCGATATACGTCAGTCGCATTTATTGCTCGGTGGTTCTACTGTTAATATGCTGGTTTTCGAGGCCTTTTTGGAATTTTTTCCCCCGGGAAACTATCGAACTCTCTGCATTGGGATTTTGCACACTTATTCATTGGTGTTTGGAGCACACGTGCGATTTTTTTAATGGCAAAATAATAAAAATTACACGAATTATATATTCTTTTGTGGAGCGTGTTTTGGAAAACCTGATTTCACCCGTGAAACGGAAAAAAATTATTAATCGGTATGAATGTAGTCCCAGCCAAAGAAATGTAAAATCTTGATTATTTAGAAAACGGTTAGTGAATTTTTCTCGGATTTTATGAATTTATGGCTGCAATTTCACTTAGTCTACAGATGAAAAGAATTGAATAGCTGACTTATTGCTGGTAAAAATTATTAAGGAGAGGAATATGTTCCTCCTATATCTTACAACAGATAAGCAATTTTTGTTTTTCCAATAACTTTGGAATTTTTATTCATCCAAAGCGCACGCATGGACGCGCTCGAACCGCAAATTCGTGCTATTCATTGTCGCGAGACAACCAGCGGGACGTTTCTTGCGTGCCGATTCAGGTGTCAAAGGACAGAAATCACGCGGAACGGAAAAACAGCCGAGGTGAAAAAAGATCATCGCGCACCGTTAAGCAGAAACACGATGACAGAAGAAACGATAGTAAGCTTTCACGAGGGAACGCGCGTTTTCTTCTGCGGTCACGAGTCGCGGGTCCGTCCGCAAGAAACGGTCGTGTCCATCACGCGACTAGGATTTAATACGGCAACATGCATGCGTCGACGTTGGCATAATTGTGGTTCGATGCGATTTCTTCCTCGCGGACGACTTTCCATTTCTGCCGGACTCTATCTCGCGGTGGCTTGATGACATAATTGCGGCCATTTACATCGATCATCGCCGTATGATTTCTTTATCGTCAGGAATTTACCGATTTCTTTTATCACGTTATTGTTTCGACCTCTGAACTCTCATAGCAGTGCCGCAAATTCTTTGATGGTCACTGAAATCGGTTTCTTTTTCGAGCTGGAGATTTTTTTTGGAGGTGTGCTCCTTTTTTAGCACACTATGATATTTAAGTTTTACATTCTTATTTACTTTTCAGCTTAACACTAGAACCACCAAGCAGTAAATGCAACTGGCATACATTGCCTTATAATAACAACACACTTGCATTTGTTTAGATTTCTTACCAGTTTTGTTTAAATATCTACTTCGATAGAGAAGTTTATTAAAAAATTTTCTCATGAAAACATATTTATAATTTCATTATTTCTATAAGAAAAAAATTGGAGCAAGTCAATTTGACCCCTCCGGTAGTTCTAGTGTTACGCTGTTTTATTTTAGGGTTATTCAAAGACGAATAATACACTGTAATTTAGCGTATGTTTGATGAAATATTATTATATTTTTCTCGAAAATAATCTTCTTCGAATTTTTATATTTTCATGAAAATTACCTTGCCAAGTACCTTCAACCCTTCAGGGCCGTCTGTACACTGACGAATGTTTCACAATTTACTGCACAAAGTCAGAATATATTGATTTATATATCGATCTATATATATTGAATCTGTACAATTTAATTAGTCATAGAATTAAATTTGAAGAGCTGCAATTTTATTCCTGATCGTACCGCATAAATATGTAGTAACATTTCAAGGCTCCGCCGAATATTTTCCATAGCAGAGGCCTCTTGATTTCGGGTCAACGAGTTGAAATGATTGATTCATCGTAGACTTTATTAAAACCGGACCCCCGAAGGGCAGGAAAGAAGGAGAGGGTAGCACTCGTCGCGAAGGACAATTCGGCCGATACAGAAAATTTCCGTGTTCGTTTGAAGTCCCTTCACGAAGAAGCATATTGCCAGGCCCTTGCGAGTCCTCGAGAGAAGCGAACGCGTCCCGATAGTTCGGCCGGTGAACCCTCCGCAGCTGCCCCTGTCCCGTTCAAAGCTCGTTTTTTACATGAAGTAATTTTTAGGGGTGCCGACCGAACTGTGACCATCGCGGAGGGTAAGGGTACGAGGGTGCAAGGGTGCAAGGGGCTTTCTCTCCCCGAAGAAGAATCGGGCCACTCTCGTGCCTCTTTTCGCGCCTCCTCGCCCCTCGGTTTTCTTCGTTTTCCATTCTTCGAACAACCCCCGTCCACCCTCTCCACTCGCAGAAACTCCATCGGAATACCCCATTAGGAGCGGCGCGCCCGATTTTTTCGAGATAATGATCCTCGAACTTTTCGAATGGCTTTTCCAACGAATAGCCTTTTAACTTGCCGCGCGGATTATGGGAGGACCGATCGAAGCTTCTCCTCTTCAAATATTTGCACCCCCGGCACCCCCACCCCCCGTATCTCGCTCGAGGCGAACAGCGTTAATAAGCAAGACTCCGGCGAAGAGATTCGATTATGCGATCGCGATTGTTCGGTCCGGGATAAAAGAGTCTTTTCACGGGGTTTGCCCCTGTTATCGGGAATTTTTGAAAGTACTATTCTCGATATATGTCAACAACACGGGTCTTGTTAGTGTCATGTATCGTTCAGGAGACATACCTTATGTTTACACTCCTCGGCGTTCGAGGCCTCTCGAGCTTCGTGACCCCTCACGGGGTACCCCGCAGTAGTGGGGATAACTCCGCGACGTTTACCATCCAGGCCTTGGCGACATATATAGAGAAATCACTGCAGACAGAAGAGATATGGTGGATTAAAACATCTTCGGCGCTTCTCTGAGATTCTATACTAATTTTGCAAGAAAGCTTGTTCTTCTAACAAATTTTCAATTTTAAAAATTTTCAAATTTTCGTTACCAGAGACTGTAAGTGCCAGTATCCTCGAAGAGGTAAAAGATGAGATGCAAGTTCTACAGGTAACGCGTGTGTTGGAGGACTTCTTCAAGGTTTCGTGAAGAAGGGAAGATCTTTGCTTCGGTGAAGGGATGAGTTAACAATGAGGTAACTTTCTAGCGAAATTAGGTTCACTTGGGAGCGGAGGAAAAATGATTTTCTCCGGGCAGGACGATTCTCGGATACGTTAACTGTTCCAGTGCTGGCTCCCGGCTACCAGTTCTTGCTCTCTTTCGTATTATTCTGGTTTCGAAGAAAGGGAACACGCAGACACGCGTAGGCGAAGACGGTGGGGGGTTCGATTCGTAGCGGAAAGTGAGTTTTCTGCCAGGTCCTCGTCCAACGCCACCCTTCCGTCTTTTCCTTCGTTTTTCACGCGCGACGCGGAACGATGCTCGCGCGCGAATATACAGGGTGTCTCGTTTCTACATCACCCTATCATTCCCATCGTACAACACCCATACGTTTTCCGGAAATAATTTTACAGAAGTTGAACAATCTTCAATACCCATTCCTGCCATAAACGGATAAAACCCGTTGACCAGTTACAATTGTTCATACATTTAGCGCATCAAACAATTCTTCCGATCAATATTGCAAGGAAAACTGGCGACTGAAAAACGGTCGATAGAAATGTTCTTTCGTCCGTGGAAAATTGGAAAGATTAAAATTGACACACCTTGTAGGTTTATTCTGCGCACGTAGCTATACGGGGTGGGACAATAACTTCTCTCGAGTCAAAGCAACCCCTAGCTTTGTCGCAGGAGAAAAAAATCGTTCGGTTGAAATCCAAAATGACGGGTTCTAATATTTTCAATTTACGATTATTAAGATTGTGGAGACTCGACAAATTAATTCCTTTAGGTATATATTATTTAAAAAACGGCTAAAATCTTGAGTAGACATGATTTATTTGACCGTAACAGTAATTAACTGTCAAGAAAAAATATACTTATTAACCATATTTAATTGTTCACAAATTATCGACCAATACGTTACGTTAATACCGCAGAACCTTCAGGCGAACGTATTATCTGCGACATAAATTAGATAAAATGTAGTCTCGTGCCCAGCTCGCTAATTATCGTTTCGACCCGTTCTTACCGCGCTATTCATGTTTATTCAGCGCGGTGAGTTATCATAGTGAAACAAAACAGTGAGTTTCCTCGTTTGTAACGCGAGATGAATGTTAATCGGCGTCTTCCCTAGCTCACGGTTCGCTTCGTTGAGCTTAATCAGCGGATTAAACAATTTCCTTCGTTTAGAGGGGGGAAAAACAAGACGCCCGTAAACAGCTCCAGTTATTATTATTATTATTATTATTAGAATCACTCTGTTATTGACTTCAATCTACGGGTAAAGTGGCCCGCTTAGCGTGCAGGAGAAAAAGCAAGAAAGCAAGAATGGCGCGAGTTCGCTTGTAAATGCGGTTCGAGATACGGTTTTCGTTTTTCGCGACAAATACATAGGAAGCTCGTCGAGTCGAGGCTGTGCCGTTGCTAATTGCTATGTTATATCCCGCATAGTCACTTCAGTCGTAGCTAACGTGCACGCGCAGAGGTGACGCCCGGTCCAACGATTCTCCAGCTAATTAATTCGATTTATTAATTCTTTTTTCATTCCACGCTGTGCACGCGGGAAATGACATTGGAATTTGATTCGTTATCGGTGAAACGGATACGAAGTTCATGAATATGATGATCAGAGGGAAATGAATATGTTGATCGGAGACAATATTACTGGGCAGTGTTGTTAGACGATGTTATTAGATAACGTTATCAGGCCATACATTACTGACGTCATACCCTGCATATTTTGCACAATCCGAAAAACTAACCGTTATATTTACCTGACACTAATCGAAATTCTTTATTCAAAATAATGGCCTGTATGAAAAAAGCATAATTGTACAATTATATTTAATCGAATGGTACTTACCCTCTTTTTCATTTCATTAATTCTGTTCGAGATCTTCTCAACGAGCCTGACTCGATATTTCTATTTTTCCAAGCAATTTTTGGAATAATTGTCGCTGGTACCTGGTCCTATGGGAATTATTGCACCACCCTGTATACTGCGCCAATATTTAGTAGATTCCGTTCGAAATCTTCACAGTGAGCCTAACTAGATATTGCAAGGCAGGCGATTAAGATGGTAAACCAGTTGCTGACTCATTTCAATTTTTAGGAGAATCGTCGTGGGTACCTGGTCCTATTAAGTGGGAATAGAATTATTGCTCCACCCTGTATACTGCGTCAATATTTAGTAGATTCCGTCCGAAATCTTCACAGTGAGCATGAATAGATATTGAAAGGTGATTGAAATGATAAATAAGTTGCCGATCCATTTCAATTTTTAGGAGAATCGTCGAGGGTACCTGGTCCTATTAAGTGGGAATAGAATTATTGCTCCACCCTGTGTACTGCATCAATATTTAGTAGATTCCGTCCGAAATCTTCACAGTGAGCCTGAATAGATATTGAAAGGTGATTAAAATGATAAATAAGTTGCCGATCCATTTCAATTTTTAGGAGAATCGTGGTACCTGGTCCTATTAAGTGGGAATAGAATTATTGCTCCACCCTGTGTACTGCGTCAATATTTAGTAGATTCCGTCCGAAATCTTCACAGTGAGCCTGAATAGCTATTGAAAGGTGATTAAAATGATAAATAAGTTGCCGATCCATTTCAATTTTTAGGAGAATCGTGGTACCTGGTCCTATTCAGTGGGAATAGAATTATTGCTCCACCCTGTATATCCGGCAATATTTAGTAGATTCCGTTCGAAATCTTCACAGTGAGCCTGACTGGTTATTGCAAGTCAGGCGATTAAGATGATAAACCAGTTGCTGATCCATTTAAATTTTTAGGAGAATCGTGATACCTGGTCCTATTCTGTGGGAATAGAATTATTGCTCCACCCTGTATAGACGCCAAGACGGAGAGAAATTCTCGTATATCTTCCCGGGCCGCCGGAGGCAGCACTCAGCCTTCGGGATAAGTTCGTTAGAGGCCCCGGTGCTGTCTTCTGCTCGAAGACACTCCCGAAGGACGGAGGGTCCTTCGGAAGTTCGCGAGGTATTGCCCTTCCCCCACCAGCGGTCTTTCCACGCCCTTGGTCGCCGGCTGTCTTACTAATTCCCAACGTTTCGACAACCGTTCAATTTTCGCAATTTACGAGCCCGTTTAACCACCCCCGCCTTACCACCATCTTCACCGACCGTTTCACCGCGCTTTTTCTTTCCCCCGTCGTCGTCGAATGATTTAGGATCGAGTGTAATGAATAGAGAGACGAGATCACGGGGCCACCGGAACCTGCCGACGACGCTTCTCATGATTTCATTTGCATGGGCGGGACTGCGTAATGAATGAACGAGACACGGTGTATTGAATTAACAGGACGGTGTTAACCGTAATAAGGGGCTGACTTATTGGATACGCCGAGCTCTCCTTACCTGTGTTTCTGTTCCCGGAAGCTTCCTTGTTGTCGTTTTTATCCGTGACATTCGCGTGCAACGACCGTCTTTTTCTTTTTCCGATCTCGTCGAAAAATTCCGTATACGATTCGGCTCGGATATCCACCGACCGTTTTGTTTATTAGCATACGTTAAGACTGAATTACTATTCATTAGTTTCTGAGAGTGACTTTATACTATCGTACACCCGGTAGCCCGTCTTCGGGAACGACTCGTTCCATTAGCGGACAGTTAAAATGAATTCCTCGAGCGCCGTAAAATACGAGAGCTGTTTTTACGTCAGGTTCTTCGGAAATAATATTAAATTTTATTATAGGAAGATCGAGTTAACACAATCGCATTTTTTTTCTTTCTGTCTCTTCCGAACAGCGTGCTCTCGCCAACGTTCCCCATATTTTCTCGAAATTTTTTTCCGCTTAGTTTGTTGATCCAACGTTTGCAAATGCTACGCGCAATTAGCAGTAAAAACTACAATAACGCCGCGGATGGACGTTAACGCAGCGTTTCGAGGTATCGTCCGATAATACGATCACGGAAAATACATTTCCGCTTGGATGTATAGTTTTTCACAATTAATTTTCATATTAGAAACGAAGAGCATAGTTTACGACGCTCGTCGAACCCGTCTCGGTACCGGCTAAGTATCACGGTAAAAAAAGTTATGGGTCCAATTATACGCGATTATGTTAGCCTGTTCCGTCCCAAATCGTAAATTCGGTATCACCCGTTCCGAGATCACTTAATAATTCAGTTTCCTTCCGTAGTAATAGTTAATACCGTCTGTTCCGTTAATACAAAAAATTTGTTTATATTAGGTTCGACGTACTGGATCGTTCTATCATATAACACTAACGTTTCCTGCGCAGACTTCCAGCAGACAAAATGTTGTGGGATAGTTACTTTCACAAATGTCCACCGATTGTGGATTCGCCCCTATTACTTTTCTGACACCCCGTACATTTGCTGCCGATATCGTACAGGGAACAGAAGGAAAAGCGGCTAGCTGTCCTAGCTTTTTCTCCGAGACTGTAGCTGCATCGTCCGGCGGTTGTACCTGCAGCTCGGCAATGCAACGCAATGCTCGCGTAGCAGCCACTTGCAAAGAGTCTACACAACCGTAAGTGGCCCTCCGCGAGGTAACCCCAGGACTCCATTGTCACTTCTTGCGAGTCAAGAGCCGCTACTTAGGGCCGGCAAAGTGGCGTCCTCGGGTTCTCCTGTTCTCGGTTATTCCGATTGAGTGCTAATATTACCGCGTGGCCGATTACGCGAGTCGAGCGCGCAGGCCCGGCCGCTTGTTCCACCAATTAATTTCCGCGAGGCTCATGCCACATATCATTATAGATCCGTCGGTCGATTGGGTAGCGGCCCGGAGTTCTCTTCGGATTTCATCGTAATGATCGGCGAAGAGGGACCGCCGTGGATCGCGTGCACGCGAATCGAAATCGTTCTCGCTAATTAAAATAATCGCCGGCCTGGTCGGAGCGGTTTTTGCCCTTGGCCAGGACAGATAACAGGCCGCGTAACTTTTCAATCGATCTGCGTGACTGTGGAGAAAAATCCAAATGGAAGGGGTGTGAAAAGGTGGGGAGATTTGTGAAAGAACGAGGTGAGAGAAAAAAGAACGTCCCTAGACCGAATTAACCTAACGACAAATTGGCGTTAGCGCTCGGCGGCAGGCAACGCGCGGCTTTATTCGAGCGCGATGATGATGATCGATGCGGCGCGCTGGATCCCCGGCTTGAAATTACTCGCGTTTCAGACGGGCACTGGCTCGCGCCCGTCGTTCGCCGTCGTTCGCGATCGTTCGCCATCGTTCGCCGAGGACGACGGGACTAGTCCCCGCAAAAAACACGCTTGCTCCGACGACCGGACCCCAAGACAAGGCCCCGAGAATCTCGCTCGACCGATCGCGGAACCGTCTCGTGAATCCCGATTCCTGGGAAAACTCTCTATCCGGGAAAACATTTTCCCCGAACCCGCCGTACAACTTCCAATTTTCCGCTGTTCCACCACCTCGCCCCGTCAATTCTTTCCTAACGTTCTAAACGTTCACTAAACGTTTCCCACAATTGATTGATTTCGATGAAATCGCAGCCTTTAATAATTTCAGTACGTCGAATATAAACAGTAATAATCTGTTAGGTTTAGTAAATATATTTCAGTAATAGTAGCAAATAATTGATTGAATAGTCTATACAGGGCGTGTCTCAGGGACGGGTGGTAAAAGCGAGCTTGAGGTTCTATTTGCGCAAAATAATTAGTAAGACAAATAACATTCCCTCCGGTGACGTTTTGTTTTCGAGAGAAACTAGTTTGATAGTTCAACGCATTTCTATCTTTCACAAAAAGTAGATTTGGTCGGTCATGATCAGACACGCCAGGAAATATTTTATATTTTCGTGTTTAAGATATGGCGATCTGCCTTGTGGCATTTGAGATTGTTTATGAGACACGACGAGATGAACATCTTTGAATTGCATTATTCATGGAATTTCATTAAATCTATTCAGTGCCATGCCACGTTTACTAAGTGTCCCATGATTTATGAACGGGTGAGTATCATTTATTTCGTCCGTGGTGCAGATAAACGTCGTCGGTAACAATTATTGATTATTCAACGTTTCATTCTAATTCTCACTATTATCTAATTAGTTGCATCGCTGCGGCTCGTTTTTCGAAAAACAATGTACATTAGGTATTGCGTGAAGAGAAAGAAAACAACTGTGAGAAATGTGAAGCTTAACGTCTTGACAGTGTTTCTTTAAAGAAGTTATAAAATATAAAGAATTAATTTATTTTTAATTGTTATGGGAAAGACCTCCTTACATTGCGCGACAAAGACTTCGAACTCAATGAATATCAATCATTAATAAGTGTCAATCATTTTTGTTTAAGTGAAATTCTCTTGCTATATGCAATATGCAATTACAGTAAAGTTTTAACCTAAGCAGGACGGAGCTACACGATCTTAGTCAGTTCGCCTATCCCCTCCACTGGGGGGCACGAGTATATCGGTGTGGAACTTCTTTATTTTTCCTTACTTTTTTACGCGACCTTCGCCAATTTATCCGTGGAATTTTTCTGATTAAAATGACCCTAAACACCGATATACTGTCGTTAGTGGTTCCGGAATTCAAATCAGACAAAAAGGGACCATCGACTGGAATAAAGTTTGATTTTCCTCGCTAATGGAATCCGCGGAAGAAAATGAGAATAACACGGGAATTAAATTTTAATTTTAGAATATTACAAGATGCTCTCGAGACTCGATTAAGGGAGATCCATAATGAAGTAAACGATTCTCGCGGATAGCTCGAACGAGCCAACACTCGCATCGAAAATTCATATTAATTCGTTCGGTAATGGATCCCGCGGCAAAAGAAGGCGCGGCGATGAAACGTTAATTAACGTCGGATTTGACAAGTTTTTGATGATTTTCGTGCGGCGTAACTGCGTGACGCGCGAGGTGCTTCTTCGAACAAGGTCGAGAACGGGCCGTGATGAGAGGGGTAAACGATATGACTTCATCCGGTGGCGATATCGCATTCGAAATAACGCCGAGCCTCGAGGAGCGTGTCGTTAAAGAGACAACATAATTAAATAAAGCGACTATTATCGAATTCATGACGAAGACACGCGATCGCCGTGCCACGGTGAACAGGGGAACGATGGCGACGATAATTCCTTACCGGTCATCGCTTAACGAGCTAGTTTACGATTGACATGATTCTCACGTTAATTTTATTTCTCAATTATGGCGAATTCGAACGGGGTTATTGCTTTCTTTGCCGAGGCCTAACAGGATCGTCTCGGTAATTGGCTTCCGTCGTCAAAGCGACGTTATGGAAACCATCGTTTGTTGAACTTCGATGCGACGTTCAGGATCCTTGCGAGATCTCTGGAAATATGACGAGGCCATTAAATAATCAAGCAAATGTTCCCAAGCACGTTTCCAAAAGAAAACAAAACAGCTACAGTAAAACGTCCGGTACAAGGTCGTTCGGATAATAAAAGTTTATTGTTTCCTTACGTAAAGATTGTTCTCTGAGAAGCTTGTTCCGTTTTCAATTAACGCTAAACACACTACAAACCGGTTTTCACAATTATTGAAATTACAAAAACGCTATAGGAAACGACGAGCACGTATGTACAAAGTTTAAGGGGGAGAAAAAAAAAAAAAAACGACAAAGTTCAAGTTCTGTTCTCCGCAGTTCGTCATCGTTAACCTCCCACTGGCGGAACAGCGATAACGGACTCTCTGCCGACACTTAACCGTGGCCTGCAGAAAGCGTTTCCGATGTTTCGGTGGTGGTATTCTCTGCAAGTACTCTGTCCGGCGAATCACCCTGTAAAGGGGAATAACGATCATCAATGATCGCCTGCGTGGTATTTAAATGTCCCTCGAGTGACTAACGAAGGCACAAAGGATCGGAGCAAGGTGATTCAACCCGGCCAGTAGTGTATTACCAAGACTATAAACGGGCGACTAACGATTCAGCTAAAATATACTACTAAGAGCGCAAATAACTAGTCATTCAGCGTGGTATCGCGAGCCTAAGCATGTTCCAACTAGCGTATTTATTATTTCCGGCTGGTTCGAGGGGCACAAAATATCATCGGTGCCGGTGCTGTTCGTTCCGCGGGGTTTTCCTCGCGCGCTCGACTAGCTGCGGGAACGAGAGCCCGCTCGATCTCTATATTTATCTTAATCGTCCCTTTCCTCTCCCGTTCCCTTCTTCTCGCCCGGTTGTATCCTGCCGATTCCGGTGCCGAAGTTGCCCGTTTTCGGATCGATCGTCCAAGCCAATCGCCGAGGCACAGTCGAGGACGAGGACCTCCGCGATTTACGAGCAGCCGCCCGGCTTAAACCTCGTCCCGAAGATCCTCCTCTTTCAGGTTGCTCCTTACTTACGCAGGCACTCCTCCCCTTTTCCCTCGGCCATCCCCCCGGCACTCTTCTCACCGGTGGTGTGTGCGTGTGCTCGTCTGCTTTGAATCACGGTCGGAGAGTCTCACTCTGTCGTCGAGGGGAGGGCGGGCAACCCCCGACGATAAACCCTCTCATCGGCGACGGGCTTATCGCCTCGAATTATCCGGAAAGCCGCGGCGAAGAAGAGGGAAGAGTGTACCTGCCGAATGGCGCATCGTCCCCGGGAACGCCGCGCCGTTTCATCGCGGCGGAGGGTTACTGCTACAGACTCCCTTCGCGAAATCGAACGCGTCGCGACACCAGCTTCCGAGAGATTCCATTGGATAACAACGATCGCTTAGCTTGTCACGCGACCGACTCGCCGGTGTAATCCCGTCCTGCTACGGAATTGCCATACTCGCGCTCTCCAAGTCCTCTGAACCGCTCCACGAAAATAAACGCATTCGATCGGGCCCTTCACCTCCATGGCCAGCGATTTGGGATAGGCTGGAGGAATTCAGGAAAATTCTCCCTCCATCGCTGTACAAATAATTCACAAAAATTATATTCCTTCGGAGGGAATTACTGCTGGAGTGCTCATGACTCTACTGAGACGAAAACGAGCAAGTGAAGTACAAGTGGAATTTAATATTACTGGTACATTATTTATAACCCATTACAATTGGTAAGAGAGGAAATCAATTTTTGTGCGACTGCCTTTCGTTGTGATTAAGGCAGACAATTTTTATTTTCCATAAAGATCCTCAGTTAGATTAGTGGTATAATTGATAATTATTTAGGCTCTTGCCAATTGTACTCGATTAATACAGTTGATAGGCTAGAAGAATTCAGGAAAA